>JAOTQR010102802.1:0-28331 GCA_025774065.1 Solanum ossicruentum | reverse complement strand
TTAGTCAAAGTCTTTCAAAATTAATCAATTTCAAAATCAGTCAACTTTTTTCAAGTCAAATCAAAGTTAGTCAAATCTTCTAATTGTCGGATAATCGCATTTAACGGTCATTTTAAGTGCGTAATACCTTCTTGAAATGGAAATATAAACTCGAATCTTTTCTCTGGATTTTAAAAAGATTTTCTGTTAAATCTTTTTAAATGTTCATCGGTTTCCTAACAATCCTTAAAATTAGGTGGCTATTCTGTTTTCTTTCAAAATTCGAGAATTGATTTTCTTAAACTAATTAAGTTTAAATTGATTTTTGATTTTTGAATTTTTTTTCTTTTCAAAAGTCATTTTTCAAGATAACAGGTACTTTGAGGCTTGTTTGGAGGCTCTCGGGTTCCAATTCGTCGTGTCACTCCTAGACCCTAGGTCCAGGTCGTGACATTGGGATTCCCTTCCTTAGCATCGGTGATGATCCTAAATTGGATCGTGACATTTATGCTAAACGATTATATTTTGATCTACATAACCACTACTTGTTTATCTATTTTATAATAATATAAGAAAATTAAAATTACAGTAATATTGATATAAATAATAATATATAAAACCTTTAGCTTTTCACAAGATGTATGAAATTATTATCAATCCAACTAGCCCCCAATAAGTTAGTGTTGTATATGATTAAGTTGTTTATTTATAGAATCAAAGAATTTATTATTAACTATTATCAATTATTATTTTAAAATTAATTACCCATTGAAAGATCCCTTTTTGTCAATACATATCAATACATTTTCATATATGATCAACAAATTAATGTCTATTTGAGATTCTCGTTTAAACAATTCTTAGTTATAAACAACTGACTGTTGTTTATACTAAACAATCATGTGTAAAAAACTTGTATTTATAAGCAATCACTAGTTAATAATCTACAATAAGAGTAGTCATGTTCACATGCAAAAATCAGTAGTCAAAACAATTTAGATAGAGACTTGATTCAGTCACAAGTTAATCACCTTTTGAAAGATTTCTTTTATCAAGATGTATCAATTTAGGTTATTGCATAAACAACTATTAGTTGCTTTAGCAACTAAGTATTGTTTATACTAAGCACTCATATTTTGATCGACACAATCACTAGTTATTTATCTATTTTAGTTTCTTAAACAACAGGCACACATAAATAACTCGTAATTGTTTAAACAACTTCTTCAAAAAATATGATAAAAAAGAATAAACAAAATTACCTTCAAATATTGAAGTGAAGAAAAGAAAGATGAGGAAGAGAAAGACACAACCTTCTTATCTCTTGTACCTATGAAAGAGAAGAAAAGGAAGAAGAAGGAGGAAAGAGAATGGAGTTCTTTGGTAGAGCAAAGGGAAAGGAATGGAAGAGAAAGGATGTGACTTTCTTGGTATGCTTTTGCTGAAGATTGATCGCTCTTTGGTGAGCAGCAGATCAGGGGTTTTTGAATTATTTTTCTATGAAATTTTTTCTTTTGAATTTGATCTCAAATTTTCAAATATTTTAATTCAATCCCTATAAACTCATAATGAAAATATTGCCATTAAAAAATTTATTTTTTAAAAAGTAAAATCCCTTTTTATTCTATTCAACTCTTAAATGTCCCTTTTAGCTCATTTTCCCTAGTAATCTTGGCATCTAATGCCACTACTCACTTTATGATGTCAAATCCAGGGGTTGATAGGAATGAGAATGGTGTCCTGGCTAAACAATTTCAATTGGAATACCTCATTGTATTGTATCGGTTTTGAGCTATATCCAATGAAGAATTTCTAGTCTTTGTCCCGTTTATACAAATTGCAAGTCCTACCTAAACAAACGGCGTTGAAACAAACTAAAAGTTGTGTGCCACCTTCATAAAGCATAGCCAAAGATACACTAGAGGAAGCTGGTTGGAATAATGTTAGACAAATGTCAAATTACATTGATGGTGTAAAGACATGTCTTTGTTTCATCCCAATTATTCCTTCTTGTTATTCTCTATGTTTTCATATCCGATCATATTATTTTCGGATCGTTTTCTTAGATTTTCGTTGACGGAGAGTTAACATTATTAATAGTTTTAAAAAAAAGTTATTTTTCAAGACTGAAAGACAATGTTCTTCTTCTTCCTATAAAGAATTGTCAAAGTTGAGTCATCGTCGTTCATATTAATACATTGCACCTTTAAACTATCTAACAATCAATCTCTCTCTTCATTCACTAGATAGATATGCCCGCGCTGAGTATGGGACCAATACTACACTTCATATGTTTGAGCTCTATTGAGAAAACAAATTATAGTATATGATAATTTAAAGAGAAAACATGTCAATTGCGGTAGATACGAAGCAAAAGAATAACTCATTCAATTAATTAATCTACACGCATGTAAAACATCCTTGACCACATTGCTTTCTCAACTTTCAGATTCGGAGTATAGAATTTAAATTATCAAAAATAACTAATTTTAGAGATTCTTCTACTCTTCTTTTTGTCATTTTTTTTAAAACAACCTTCTTGTTTGGTTTTCATACATATTAGCATATACATCTACGATTCAAGATGAAAACTTTTTCATCCGCAAAAGAAAAGATTGTTACTGTATAATGTGTCAGCTCATGAAAATATTTTATAAATATTTTGATCCAAATAATATTGACGTAAGATCCTGTAAGAACACTCATTGGTAGAATCTATATTTTTGTAGTGATAACATTATATCTACATCTATCAAGTATTATATGCATATCAGAAAAGAACCACCAACACATTACAGATTATGCACCATCGTTTCTGATACTGATAAATCATCATAATATACATAACCCAAGTAACTTGTGCCAAAGCAACACAATGATACCATTTCTTCATTTATTTAGACAATAGTAGTATTGGAAATATAACAACAAATAGGTCCTACAATATCAGATGTATCTTTTAAATTTAACCTCATCTTACAAAACAATATATGCTAGGAAATAGTAAGACGTGAGAAATCTGATATATTAACACTAACACTAAGTTGAAAGAAATTTTTAAAAACAAACTACAACACATACCGTTTGTTCATCTAAGTTTATTAAAAGTACTCTTAGCAAGATGTGCCCTTGAAAAATATTGTCTACCACCAACTCCATTAGTTTCTTATGATTGTAGCTATTTATATTAGAAGCCTCATATATTTGCATCTTCTAACATTAAATAGTTTTTTTTTCTCCACACTAAAGGTTTGAAGATTTTTAGACTCTTTATCATTCATCTACAATTTGCTTTCTCTACCTCCCTGAACTTTTCCCTCCCATGTTGCTTATGCAAATCGACACTGGAATATACATATAATATGAAAAAGCACATAATTAAATGTCAGCATCTTCTTAATTGTAAAAAGACTTAAAGAAAGCAATTGAAATGCAAAGATTTTCCAAAAACCAATCGAAGTGAAACATCACATATAAGTGCATGTATAAATATACTAATATCAACCATCTTATGTGGTTAAATAAACAAAACTTGTTTAAATTAACTTGAATAAAAGTGTGGAGTACACCAATTTCGTAATGACCTGGTTGGTCATTTTTGGCTTTATCTGTAAAAATTACTATTTTGCCCTTTCTTAAGTTGCTTTGAGCCTACTTTGAACTATTTGAACGGTTGGAATTGGAATCCTAAGTTTTAAAAGTTGAAAATATGAGTTTTGATATTTTTGAAAACTTAAATTGTTGAAAAAGTAAGTTTTGTATTATTCTAAGTTACAGAGGTTAGATCGGGTATCCATCTATTCCATTAGCTCCGGAATGTCAAAACTAAACTACAGGAAGTTGCAAAACTGAATATGGAGTTAAAATGAGATTTTTAAAACCAAAGCTGTGACTTTATCTGTTTCTCGAACCAAAGTTTGACTTTGGTCAACATTCGGAGTTTGAAAATTCGGATTGCAATTTTGATAATTCCAATAGTTTTGGATGGTTAAACTAACGCTAGAAATGGTTTTGTCATCATTTTTGGAGTTGCCAAGGGTAGTTTTGGTATTTTGAGTTTAAACTAGTTTATTGGATTTGCATTGGTAAATGTGTCATGGAGACCTCATAATCGAATTTTGGTTATTCCTTTAAGTCAGAATCGCTGTTTTGGTATAGATACATATTTGGTTTGTGAAATTCTGAGTTTTGATGAGTTCCGAGTACTACTTTCGAGTTTTTGATATTAGTTGATTTTGCTGGTGCATAGTTACTGGTCCAGGTTACTGTGCTTTACGTCCCCGAAGATTTGTGCTTGGTTAAGCTTCGCATTCGTGAACTTTGTCTCACGTTCACGGAGAGCATTTCACTGGTCAGTTATAAAAACCCAAGAGACACTATATTTAACACATTTTGAACTTCTAAGCCTTTTGGGGCGATTTTGAAGAAAGGTTTTTGATGATTTGTGTTGGGTAAGTGCTTCTAACACTAAACTAATCATTTTTCATGAGTTTTTATCTTGATTTCATGAAATTAAGAACCCAAAATTTCAATTTTTGGACTATGTTTTCCAAACTTTAACCATTGACTTCTCATTCAATTTAAGGTTGTTTTTAATGGAATTTTTGCCCATGAACTTTATTTTTCAAGTAGAACATGATCCCGTTATCAACTTTCAGATTTGAGATTTTTTAATTTTAGCTCTAATTTTACCCATTTTGCCCCTAAGCCTAAAATAGCCAATATGGGTGTGACACCCCATAACTCTATCCTAACATGTACCTATGTTTCAAGTCTCATTCTTATATGTGGAAGTGTATTAGAGCCATAAGAGACCTTTAATACTTAGTCAAGTTCAAAACCTTCCTATAAATAAAATTTCTAGTGTTAAATTAGGTAAGGGCCAACATTAAACTATCATAACTCTTAGGACATAGAGAATTAGGTAGCCCATGATCTACGAAATGAAAGGTCTTTGGGTTAGCTTTCCAACGCAACTGATTTCACCTCATTTGGAGTTTGACTCAAAAGTTATGGTTGTTTTACTGAAAACTGCCAGAGCAGAGTTGTTTCTACAGAACCTAATATGGGTCATGGAAAAAAGTACAACCCGTCTCCTAACTCATTGAAAAAGTCCTGAAAATCCACATTTTTGGTTCCAAACTCTACGGACCAATCTACGGGTCGTAGAAACCTCTACGGCCTGTAGATTGGGCTCGTGAAAGTGATCTAGAGACAACAAAAATTGCCCAAAATTTTACGGAATGGTCCCTATGGGTCATGGAAGTTTCTACAGGCCATACATGGGCCCTTAGACGACCTTTGACAGTTTTTTAAGAAAGGTTATTTTGGTCTTTTTCACCCTTTCAAAGCCTAAAACTAATGTTTTTATACCTAATTGAAGCCCTAAACATGTCAATTCAGCCTTTTTATATAAAATCACTCTTTCAAACATAGGGCAAGGGTTCAAAGGAGGAAAAGGCTAGGGTTTGAAGCGAAAACTTGAGAATTCTTTCAAGTTGTTTTAAGGTTTAAAACTTCCAGGTACGTAAGGCTAACCGAAACATGGATTACGTTCTTCCATGTGCCCCATAACCCGAATTGATGGAGTTTTGAGTAAACGATTCCTCCATGAATGTTCCATGAAGGTTTTTCTTAAATTTTAGTGTATTTCTACATAATCTTGCATGAATTAATATTTTTATGAATCAAATGATTTTGCCTTACTAAATGAACCCTAGCATGAATCCTTGTTATTTTTACATATTTTACTTAAATGAGCATTCATGAGTATAATTTGAGTCTAAAGAGTCTAAGGAGTCCCTAAATTCTTTAATTATACTATTGTTTTCTTGAATGCTATAGGTCAGAATGATGCATGATCGAGTTTCTATGAGTCAAGAGCTGAACCTTACAAGAATGTAACCAAAAAAGTTGATAGTTGATGTGATAAATTGAGTTGACAAATATCTGATGAGACTAGATGAATAGGTTAGCCATAGAGTTGATGTCTTATGAGCATATTGAGTCTTGGGAGGAGTATTAAGCACTGAATTGAGTAATAGTAAGTTCAACTTGAACTCAATAACTATATAATCTGTGTTGGAGAAGATTGAACCATAAAACTAGATGTTTCCTATTGTCCCAAAATGAGGACTTGATGTTACTGATTTTGGATCCATTGATGGGATGTCCGATACCTTGGCCAGGTACTGGATGTGGTGACGATATTGCTATGTTGTATCATCACCAGCTCATAGGTGATGGTTGTCGATTAGAGAAACTCACAAATAGGCCTTAATAGCAGAGTCAGATGATTATCTGAATCTTTCTAGATACCTGAAGCTGGTCTTTGTTGCCTACATTTTCATCGTGCTTGTTAATCTCTTTAGCTCTTTACAGGAAAGATAAGTATCTTAACAATAACACTTTTATATTGCTCTTATGGCAAAGTAATACGATATCAAGAAAGATATATTACATAGTATATGCGTGTTCGAATAATGGCATAACACCCTCATTCTAGGCATTGCCAACTACTATAATTCTTCACGTTAATCGGGAGAAATGGATGTTTACAAAGGTGGTCCTTGATGGCTCCCAAATGTTTGAACTACTCTAGTTATTGGATGACTAAATTCAATACAAGTGATTAGAATATAAGTAGTGATAGATTCATCTAGTTGGCACCATAGTTGCAACCACAACAAGGAATAAGAAAGAAAGGCAAAACGCATCCTATCACGTTCTCGTAGAATCACGATTATAGAAATGGATGGCTACATTACTACAATTGAGATTCTACTACTAACATGTGCTCCATAGTCATAGGAATAACCTAGGCTTTGATATCAACTTTATCGCGACCCAATTTAGGTCATGACCGATGCTAAGAGAGGGAATCCCAAAGTAAGCCTTACAGAATTCTATAGAAAATCGGGCAGAGTTTCCTTTGTTTTTGAGCCTATCCAAATACTTTCATGTATCAAATATCAACAACACTACTAATAACATCTCTAGATTTAACCACAACATCCATCAATAATCCAGTCACTATACAATAATATCAATTCATCTCTAAATATGAAACGAAGGCTAAACCTGATCTCATGACTACAACATGAATGAATAATTATGATTCTAGTAAAGGGGATGACTATGGAGCGACTCTAAGAATTCAAAAACGATCCATAACAATAAACTTATTTTTCATGTGAACAAGTGTGGGGCTCACCATGGAATCCACTTGCTAGCTCTGGCTAACGAAATTCACGTCAATATCACTTGTATTCTCTGGAGAAAAAATATAGTGAGGAGTGAGACACTAGCACAGTGAGTAATAATAATAACTACAATCGTATTAATGAGGGACAATTTAGAAAATATGTTAGTATAATAATTAAAATCATGTAATAAATGTTCTTTCAAAAATCAATAGCCATAATTAATCTCATTGTCTCATAAAAGCAAATCAACTTAACCATTTGCAAAAAAACTCATCAAAATACTTTCATATCAAATCATATACATATTCAAGAGGTTTTCAAGAATGAATCATATAACCGGTAATAGGTATGTCTATCTTCTTAAAAGAATAGATGATAATTTTAATATTAATATCAGTAAATCCTTACTTGAGGGATATTAGAAACAGTATGCTAGTTCTACCTTCCCACTAGTGAGGGCTCTATCTGTAATCGGTAAATACGAGGTGCACCAGATTTAACGAACCTGCTGTTAGCTACAGGATTCACAAAAATCTACTCCCATTAAAACTTTTCTTTATAAACCATATGGTCTTTTTCAAAGTAGTACAAGGCATTTAAATCTTGTAGTCATATCATCTCAAGTTAATGGAAGCACACGCAATTGTACTTATATCTCAAGTAAAATGTCAAATCCTTTAAAAACATAGTAATCATCTCTTTTACCAATATACTTGTCTTGTCAAAGTAAGATAATCTCAAGTAATAATTTCGGTACCAAATCAAGTAAAAAAACTTGTCATATATGCAAATTCAACTCATTCAGTAACAATTCATTTTATAAATCATGTAAAAATCATAAAACTTATAAAACACAAATTGAGTTAAGATTACTACTCACTATACTACTATCAAAGTATCAAACTCATCATCTCAAGCAATCTGCACGACTTTCTTTGATAAAATCTATAATCGCATCATATCGATCTCGTGTTAGTTTTTGTATTTAAGCTAACTATTAACTAAGTTCAATGTATTATCTCTACCGATACTAGGTGTAACTCAATCAATTCATAATGTATCAACTTCTGACACATTCATATGATTTTCTTTCTCAACTTTTTAAGCCTAAAGTACCTAATTTAGTGTTTGATCCAGAAATCACATAAACTTGCTGCCTTCTGCACTCCTCTAGGGTGGCAATTTAAGTACCCAAGGGATAAATAAATCTGATACAGGTACGAGTGAAGTTGTTAAAAGAATTTACCTTGTTGGGTTCAAGAATTTCGGATTTCTACTATTTCCAATAATTTTATTAAGTTGAATGCTATTGGATAACTTTGCTCCTACCAAACTTTTGCTCGCCTCATCGGTGTCTTCATTGCATAAGGAAGAGTTGGAGCTCTATGACTTTTCCTTTAATTAACATCCTATAACTCCAATTTCAACTTTATATTTGAAAAGGGTTTCTCTGCACGCCACTTTTTTTGGGCTTTGACCCATCAATTTTTTTAAAAAGTTTATTTATGTGTATGAAAAGGCTTATTTGATCTCTATTAGTGTGGAATAAACAATCGTAAGTTGTTTAAGCAACTATGAATTATTTATATTTGAACATCAATTGGACATTAATTTATTGATCACGTTTGAAAATATGTTGATACATCTTGATAAAAAGAGTCGTTTAAAAGGTGATTAATTTTAATATATTGTTTTGATCACAATTAATCACAAATCTTTGATTCTTCTAGTAAATAACTTAATCAAATATAATATTAGCTTATTGGAAGAAAGTTGGCTTCATAATAATTTCATATCTTGTGAAAAGTTAATGACATTATATATTATTATTTAAATCAATTTTTGTTGTAATTTTATTTGCTTATAAAATCATATCTCATATAAAATATAGAATCAACTAATGATTGTGTAGATCAAAATATGATTGTTTAGCACAAACAACAATCGGTTGTTTAAGCAAACTATCAATTGTCTATACTAGAACCTCAACTGGACATTAATTTGTTGATCACATTTGTAAATAAATTGAAACATCTTGACAAAATGAGTCTTTCAAATGATGGTTAATTTCAATATACTAATTTGGTCACAATTAATAATAAATTCCTTGATTCTACTAATTAAAAACGTATTCATATATAACATTAACTTAATAGCTTGATAATAATTTCATGTTTTGTGAAAAGTTGATAATTGTATATATTAATATTTAAATGAATACTTATAGTGTAGATTGAAATATGATTGTTCAACATATGAAAATGTCACGCCCCGAGAGGGTACCTTTGGCGTTGCCGACACTCAGATATTATTGCTAGCCTCCAAGCGAACCACTCGGCCTCATCATATTCATTCAATCATATTCTAATAGCGAAAGATATCAATGAATAAGAATACTAAATAAAAAGCAGTGAAAATCAATAATCAAAAGGCCAAAGGCAAAACAATTTGTCATCAATTGAGTAACACTAGTATGAAAGAAACTAGTAAAAAACACAATCTAGTCATAACTCAACAATCTAGTCTATGAAGTCTCTAAATTATCTGACTAAGTGGTGTTAATGATAGACCCATACCTACCTAAAAATAAAATAAAAAGACTAAACTCAAATTTAGAAGGAAAATTTATGATATCCTCAAAAAGTAGGTAAGGACTCACCAATTTGCTGAATGCAAATAGATCCTCAATAAGGGCGCTTGTTAATGACCACTAATACTAGTCTCTGCATTATGAAAAGATGCAGGCCTAAAATGAACGTCAGTACGTGGAGTGTACGAGTATGTTAAATAATAGAAAGAAATATGTAAAGAAAAAATAACATCAACTCAAGAAGTAAAAAACTCAATCATCATGTCAAGAGTCTAAAATAAGAATATGGTTCAGACAATGACCCCTCAGAGACCATCTTATCCAATCCACTCAGAGTACTATCAGGACCTATTTGGGTGTTTCTCTAACCAACAACCATCATCTATGAGTTGGAGATGATACAACAAAGTGACGTCATTGCCACATCAATCTAATACCTTGCAGGGTATATAACATCCCATCAGTGGATCAAAAATTGGTAACATCAAGTACTCTTTTTAGGACAATAAGAAACATCTAATTTTATGGTTCAATCCTCTCCTGTATAGGTCACGTAGTTATTGAGTTCAAGTTAGACTTACTTTTACTAAACTCGGTGCTCGATACTCCTCCCAAGACTCAACATGCTCATAAGACATCAACCCTATATTTGGCGCATTCATCCAGTCTAATTGGACATTTGTCAACTTCATTAATCACATCTTAAATGCCCCAAAAATGTGCTTTGAAATGCCTATAATCATAATTTTTATATATCTCAAAATCTGTGCGTGATATTAAAAGTTCGACTTTATATTCTCGATCGGGAGAAAAATTGAGTGAGAAGACCCATAGCGAAAAATAACTTTAGCTAATTTCGAAAAATAGTGTCTTGTCCACTCCTAGAGCAGTACAAATATTTCTTGTGCGATGGGTCCATGTCGTGCCAAGGATGCGGACCAGTGTAAGTTTATCCTTGGTTTTTCTATTTTCGGCGAAGGGTATTGGGGTCATAGCCCCATTCACACTAAAACGTGAAATCACCCATACTTAGTCATTTTTTAACCCTATATCACTCAAAATCCTTTCAAAAACCTCTGTAAGACTTAACTAAATATCTCATTCCAAATTCAAGGATTTCAAGCTTAACTTTGGGACTCAAGGATTCACTTCAAGCTCTAAGTTTCCTTAAAGCTCATCTCATGAAAACCCAAGTTTGAGGTATGTGGGTTTCATCCATTGGACCCTTTCACCCATGGAGTCCAATCTTCCTTTTTATGAAAATTGCACATTTTCAAGTTGTATTATTTATGGGTATCTCTTATTATAAAATATGAGCATGAATTATATTAGGGTTGTATCAAAGTATTATTGATTATGCATGGGTATATATTTTAAGCTTACACTATGAGTTGATCTTTGTCCATTGAGACTATGCTTGTTTTGAACTATGAAACTATGATCTATTATGAGTTTTAATGATGGATTTCAAGGTACCCTACATGAGGGTTTTACCACATGTTGGTAGATTGATTTGCATTAAGTTTATTCATCTTATTTCACTCTCGAATTGTATGATTTTGAACTAATATCATGAACCCACCATGTGTTTGATAAAATGTCAAGTCAAGAATTCTCAAGGTATTGATGATTTATTTCATGATTTACAATATGATGATCAAGGGATTTCAAGCATGTATTGAATTCATGAAAAGTATCTATGATTTTATAAGTATCAAGTTAAGCCCTATTTCAAGATTTTAACCTCTTGTAAGCCATTCATGTTAAAGCAAGGATTCATGTATGATTATGATCTACTCTCATATTTCAAGTCAGGCTCACAACTAGATGTCAAGCATGTTTCAAGAGCTACTCATGTCATGTTTCCATATTTCTTCAAGTTATACAAGTTATGATTATTTCAAGTATTCAGTGGGATTTGACTTAACACCGATTGAGGCTTAAGATGCGGGCTCGACCCAAGTGGTCCTTATATAAAGTATTTTGTCTCTAAACTATGTGCCACCATAGGATTATGATTATTACCCTTGCTACTAGTGGATCTATGTAGTTCATGTTATCAGGTTTGGTTTTCCTATTCAAGTAGACCACATTTCACCGGGGGTATCATGTCCGGTCACCTAAACCGAGGGGGTGTGAGGCCTCGGAGTCCAAATTGTAGCTGCTTGGTCTATGTTGATTGAGGTAATTTCCCATATATGAATGCTACATATTTGTGCTAGATGAATGATTTACAAGCATGTTTAATTATGAGCATTGATCATGCATGCCCTCTTGAAATTATATGTCTATTGCCTATGATTATGCATTTTGACTATATTGGCTTATATCTTATTGCATTGCATTCCGCATACTTAGTATATTCAAATGTACTAATACATACTCTATGTGTACATGATATTACCATGTAGGGACCGAAGCACCTTTTAATCATCCTCCACGTGGCTAGTTGATATTTTGGAGATAAGCATTTGGTGAGTCCTCAAGTCCAAGGACACTATCGATATTACTCTTGCTATTGAGACTTCTTTATGTTGAACACTTGTTATTATGAAGGTTGTTGGATATTATGATGTACTTATGTTATGAGTTCGACTTTTTATGCTTTTATGGATATCAAGATTTGTCTTAGTCCAGCTTCCCTTTTTATTATATCTCTTGTTGTTGTTTACTTTGCTTTTGCGACTAAGGATGTGTGATTAATAGGCTAAGAGGCCTTTTTGGGTCCCTTCGGGTTCTCATTCGCCATGTCACGTCTAGGCCCTAGGCTTGCATCGTGACAACATCAACTATCAACTCTTTGGTTATATTCTTTTAAGAATCAACTCTTAACTCATAAAGGCTTTATCGTGCACCATTCTAACTCATAACATTCAGAAAAATAAAAGTCTAGTCAAAGCATTTATGGATTCCATATACTGTTTAGACTCAAATTATACTCAAACATGCTCATTTAAATGAAATATGTACAAATGATAAGAATTCATGCTAGGGTTCATGTAGAACAACAAAATCATCTAATTTCAAGTATCTACTTCATAAAAATGATAATTCATGCAAAATTATATTGATATACATTAGAATTCAAGAAGAATCTTCCAGAAACATTCATGGGAGACTCAGTTCACTCATAACTCCATCAATTCGGGTTATGGGGCATATGAAAGAACATAATCCATGTTTTTGTTAGCTTTACATACCTGGAAATTTTTAGTCTTGGAACATCATGGAAAAACTCACAAGAATAACTGCAAGACTTAGTATGTTTCTCCTTTAAAACCTTGCTCTAAGTTAGAGAGGGTGTTTTTAGCTTAAAAGGTTGACGTGACATGTTTAGGACTTTATTTAGGTCTAAAAACGTAAAGTTTAGGCTTTGAAAGGGTGGAAAAATACCAAAATAATATTTCTTAAAAGGATTTCAAATGCTTATATGGGCCCGTAGAAATATCTACGTATAGGCCGTAATAGGTTTCGTAGGTATACTCTGCATCTGGAAGTCTTGAGTAAAACCGTTATAACCTTTGACTGTGAATTCCAGATGAGATGAAATCAGTTGCGTTGAAAAAATAATTTGAAGACCTTTCATTTGGTAGGTCATAGGCCACCTAATTCTTTGTGGGATAAGAGTTATGATTATTTAAAATTTGACCCCTGCATAATCTAACACTAGAAACTAAATTTATAGAAATGTTTTAAACTCGGCTAAGTACTAGAGTTCTCCTATGACCATAATCCACTTTCCATGTGTAAAAATAAGATTTGAAACATAGGGTCATATAGGAATAGAGCTATGGGGAGTCACAAACAGCAGTCCGTATTTAAGCAACAAAGCATTGTTTATATTAGAACCTCAATTGGACATTAATTGATTGATAACATTTGAAAGTATATTGAAACATATTAATCAAATAATATATTCTTATACAAATGTAGCAATAACAACTAGCCTTGTTATTGTGTAAACAATTATTATTGGTACTAAATAATTTGTTGTTTGTAGTAAATAACTTAATGTTATTGTGTAAACAATTATTATATGTATTAAGTAATCTGTCGTTGATTGTATTAAATGATCTATCATTATTATGTAAATAATTATTATTTTATCATACAAAAAATTGTTGTTTATATTATATAATCTATTATTGTTGTTCAGACAATAGTTATTTGTATTAAAAATCTGTTATTTTTTAGAGAAGTAATTTTCAATTTTGAAAAAAATAATTTAATTATTCTAATAGTGATATTGTTGAAATGGTTTATATATGCAGATAAAATGACAACAAAAAATATCAAGCAGTTTATAAAAGAAGGCTTAAAAAACGGTGAGGAACTTTCTTCGGCCAGAGAAGAAAATGACAATGATACTATAGAAGAGGATGAAAAATGAAAGTGAAAAGGAAAAAAGAAAACGAAGATGAAATTGAAGAAGCGAGTGATGAAAATGAAGAAGAAAATGAAAGTGAAGAAGAAAATGAATAAGCATGTGAAGAAGACAATGAAAAAGCTAATGTATAATCCAAGAGAAGAAGTTAATACATGACAAGAACGTTAACCCTTCAAGTTCAAATGTGAGTTTTTTATGTTATTATGTGTGAGAAATAGTATGTATTCAAATATTTACTTTTAAAAAATTATTGTCAACCTAAACATCTAATAGAATGCTCAAACAACTATTAATTGAATAGCACAAACAAATTATTGTTTAATCACCAGTCAATTGTTTGCTGCAAACAAACACTAGATGTTTGTAACTTTATATGCTTTATTTTAATTAATTATTATATAAGTAATGTGCACACAGGTTGTTGATGTTTCTGATAGTGTGCAATTGGAATACATTAAATCTATTGGCCAGATAGAATATAGCTTCAAGAATTATTATTTTGAGAAAGGTCATTGTTCGAGTAAGTTTATGATAAGATCACCTCCCGGAGGAAAAGCGTTCATTCAATTCAGAGAACTTCTAATAAATGGGAGATTTTAGATATACTAAAGAAAGTTATTTTGGTCATTAACATGATATCCCAATGAATAACACAAATTTTGCACCGTCCATAGTTCACAATCTTCTACTCCAATGCATTATTTGTGAATAAAGTATGAATTGCTACTTGAGCATGAAAAGATGTCAATTTCTTTTGGTTTGCAAGAGTTTTCCTTAATGACTGGCCTATGTTGCCATCCCTTTGCTTAAAAGGAACAAAGGACAGTCTTATGGAGAAAAGTAATGCATTGTGAAAATTTTTTTCCAAGAAATGAAAAAGAAAACCAATTAATGACACATTCCTTCTTGAAATGATTGGATCACCAACCACATCAAAAAAATATAAATTTTCACTTGCATTAATTTGGTTCTTGCACTGTGTTTTATGTGCAAGGGTAATGTTCACACTCCAACAGTAAAGCGGTCGTCATCAAGTATAAACCTAACTAGACGTTAGGGTCGAACCCACAGGGAATACGGGGTTTGACCAAATTGACTCACCAACAATCATTTCAAGTGTCAATCGACTATATTCCTTAGAATTGGGAGGAAGGGGATTTGCAAATTGGAATGAAATAAATACAAAAAATATACTAATAATCATGAAGAGACAATCAATTTGCGGAGCAACTTGGAAATTGTGTTCCCTATGATTCACTAACTAAAATACCCCAGATAACATAACCCTAATTGAGACATGCATACAGGACGGTAACTTAGGTTCTTCTAGCCCTTTTGTAAAGGTAAAGGTCGAATTTTAACATGGCGCTTGGTCGGCAACCATGGTGTGCTTACTAACTGTTACCCATTGTCCCAGTTAACCTCTCCTTCATCGGGTTTAGTTGATTATACGAGAACACATCAATTGAATCATATCACCTATTTTCTTTTCCTATTCATCACTATCTTGGTCGGGATGATGACACTAGGCGAGGTTTGGTGTTGGCCACCACCAAACAACAAGCATTCCGAAGAAAAATGAACAATACACGCAAATACCCAATCAAAGAAATGCAGATAATCCAGGTTATTAGAAGCTAACTATTCCTGGTTCCCACACCCCCAAGTTGTGGGGGTTTAGCTGCTCATAGCTATAGGAAAATCAAACACATTGAATAGAGTAAACATGGTTGAGAAATTACCCAAATCAAATGAAGAAAAAGAACCACCTTGATGTTGAAATCACAAGCTTGAAGAATGATGTTTGATTACAAGTAATTTCAAATCCTCAAATTGGGTCTTCAAATGTAAAACCCTAAGTATCTACACTAAAACTTAGAAAAAGCTTTCTAAAATATTCTCTAGAATCTCTACATTCTAATCTAAATAATTTTTTTCTTAATCCCTAACTTAAATAATTTATACTATTTACAAAAAGAACCTAAATATAAATAAGAAAAGTTTGGTCGGCAGCAGTTATGATTCGCATCATGCCTCGTAGGGTGACCTATGAGTCATAATTAGGCTTTCGTAGTTAGTACTTGGCATCTTGAACTTGACTGCTATGATCCGTGCTACAAGTCGTTTTCTTCTCTATGACTCATAGTGTCTTCTCGTAGTCCAACCTTGCATTTCTTAGTTCAATTTATTCAACATTGTTAATCACTATGAGGTCCTCTTCTACAAGTCGTAGTGAAGACTATGATCTGTTCTCTAGGCTTGTATGGCTGACTTAAATTTCTGAGATTTTGATATTTGAAAATTTTTAATCACTGCGACCACCTCTTATAACTTATGCTATGTCTCGTAGGTCTTCAAAATCTACTAGTTTTCCCAAAATTAGGCCAACCTGTATTTTCTGCAAAAACAAACATAAAATGCATTAAAATCATGAAAATTTGCATTAAGGACTTGCAAAATCTCTTGTATTAGGCATAAAATGTGTTATATTTTGACAGTACATTAACACCCTCAACTGAGAACTATTTCTTGTCCTAAAGTGACGACTCGATCTATATAGACAATAAGTAATACATGGCAATCATTCGAATGACATATACTTCTCTCAATTTCAGCTCGGGTACCTAAACTCGCATTTTCAAAACTTGATTGTATGGGTACGAAGCAAACCAAGGAACATTGATGCATTCGACAATCCAACTATGACAAGCTAAGGGGTCGGAACAGTCCACGATCACTGAACAAGTCATATGCTAACCATGTAGTGCAAATTCCCTCATAGAAAAGAAGTCCCTATATTTCACTTAATAAGCAATCAAAGAAGATTTAGGGACTGTGCAAGTGTACTCACTCTCGCAAATGAGATTCATGCATAATAACAAATACCATAGGCTTGCCCATATACTCAAACTTTGAACTATTGACTAGTTGGATCAGGATCACTTTAGGACTTCATAGGCTTGTAACATAAACTCATAGGGCTTTGGTAAGGTATTTTTGGGTAATTAGTGACTAAAATCCATCCTTGAAGCATGTTTTCAACATTTTCACCTTAATAACTCAACTGTTTTCACTTTGTCCTCCCTTATTCACCGCTTTCAAGCTTTTTTCTGAGTACTTTCTTTTCATCTTTCAGCCCATGCCTTAATTTTGAACTCATTTTTCTAATCTTCTCATTCTAAGCCAACTTTTCTTCTTTTTCTTTCACCTGATGCATGATTTTTATATTTCTTTCATTCCCAACTAAGCATCTCATTTTTGCTACTATACCACAATATTAGCCACCCTCAACTTAGGCTTTTTGCATCAATCAAGGTTCACATGTTCAAGGATAGATCACGGACAAGAAGTAATTCACTAGACAAGGTTAGGCTAGCTAGGTGTCAAGAATAAAATGGTACATGCAAGGCTCAAACATTTGGAACAAGGGGTAAACTCTTTCATTTGGTGAGTCACTTAGGCAAAAGTGGACTAATTTCAAGAAAAATGACCTAAGATCCCTTCTCAATCAACAAAATCTCCAGTCCAACTAAGAGTAATAAGGCATGTTCTGAATCAGTATACAGTGCACTAATATGACAAAATTAGCTCACACACACATGACATTGTATATATACTCAACATAGAATCACAGGTCATGCTTCAGGAATCAACTTGTCTTCACTTTATCAGAACCAACATTGCCAAACCAACCACATGCAAGATTGCAATAGTAACCAACAATCCCAAAAAAATTTTGGGTACCGATTTTTCAACACTTTCAGTAAAATCATTCAAAACTATTTATATGCAAAAAGTATTAATCGTCATATATCCACAAATTATCTAAAACACCTAAACATCTCGATTCAGCATAAAACAAAATCATACACAAGGAAAAAAAAACACGGCAAGAAAACCTTGGGATATCAAAAATAGGAGATTTATGGACTCAAAGCTACTCATACTTCATTCAAGTCCATAAATTCCTCCCACAAAAAATGATACTTTTTTCCTCAAAGTATATAATAAAAGTGAAAAGAAGAACAAGGGGCATACCATGGGTTGCCTCCCAAGCAACGCTTGATTTAAGTGTCGCGGCATGACAAGACATGGTTTCGCATTTATGCCTCCTCAAAGTCCCATTCT
This sequence comes from Solanum ossicruentum, assembly GCA_025774065.1. Taxonomy (NCBI): domain Eukaryota; kingdom Viridiplantae; phylum Streptophyta; class Magnoliopsida; order Solanales; family Solanaceae; genus Solanum; species Solanum ossicruentum. Next base: position 10,042 of record JAOTQR010102802.1, on the reverse strand, counting down.
TCCACTGTCTCAATTTTCTCTATGTCTTCCATGTAGAGCTTGACTCTTTGACCATTGACCCTGAAGATTTTTCCATCTCATCTTTCAAACTTGATGGCACCATAAATAAAAACACATGCTACTCGGAAGGGCCCCATCCACCTAGATTTGAGGTTCCTAAGAAACCACTTCAATCTAGAATTGTAGAGTAGTACCAAGTCCCCAGATGCAAATTAGTGAATTTTCAATGCGGCAGTCATGTTAAGCATTCATCATCTGCTTGTATAATGCTGAGTTCTCGTAAGCTTTCAACCTGAACTCATCAAGTTCATTAATTTGCATCAACCTAGATGTAGCTGCATTGTTCCAATCTAGATTCAACTCTTTCAATGTCCACATGGTCTTATGTTCCAGTTCCACTGGCAAATGACACGCTTTCCCAAACACAAGTTGATACGATGACATGCCAATAGGTGTTTTGAAAGTGATGTGATATGCCTATAATGCATCATCCAACTTCCTAGACAAATTAACGCAATTTGCATTCACAGTCTTAGAAAGGATTTGTTTAATCTCTCTATTCGACACCTCTACTTGCCCACTTGTTTGAGGATCATTGTACTTTTCAAGGAGAGCTTTGAAGAGTCTATTACAAAAATAAAAACCCCCACCACTGATGATAGCTAGAGGTGTTTCGAATCTAGAGAAGATGTTCCATCGCAAGAAACCCGTGACACTCTTACCCTCATTATTTGGCAAAGCTATAGCTTTCACCCATTTAGATACATAACCTACAGCTACCAAGATGTACTTTTTTTGATTTGAGTTAATGAAAGGACCCATAAAATAAACTTCTCAAACATTGAATAACTCAATTACCAAGATAGGGTTAAGAGGAAGTTCTTGCCTATGTGAAACTCCACCTTCTCTTTGACATTTATCATAAGATTTGGCATAATCATGAGCATCTTGATTTCTGATGGGCCAATAATATCCACATTTCAATACCTTGTAGTCCATTCGAGCTCCACTGTGATGGCCACCCACTATTGAGGAGTGGCAGGCCTAGAGGATGCTCGTCATCTCCACTTCCAGGACAGATCTATGAATGATTCCATCAGCACATATATGGAACAGGTATGTGTCATCCCAGAAGAATTTATTTACATGAAGAATTTCCTTACATTAGTCATATCCATGTACAAGAATGTCCTTATATTGTTGGTGGACATCTTGTAGACTCTTGTATATGGATAGGCTTTCACCATGTCACTCTTATACCCTATGTATGGGTCGTGACATTGTTCATAATTGGAAGGATTATTGTTGGGTTTTGCAAATTTCTAAGCGTGGGGTAGTTGTTGAAGCATAATGCCATGATTTTTGCCCCTTTGTTTTGTTTTCTACTAGAATCTACTTATTTGGGTTGAATGCTTAGAATTGTTGCCTTGTATAAGGTTTTGGATGTTTGGAGTGATGATTATTATTGAATCAAGGAATATGGGTTGCATTGTTGAACAAATTGTAGGGTTGAGCTATCTAAATATGTAGTGGAGGCCCGAAGTTAGTAAGGAAGTCTGAGTATCTTCTCACTTTGTAGCTTGAATCTAAGTGTGGGGTTAGAGATGCCTTGGAGTTGTCTTGCAGGGGCTATGCATTATGCACATGTGTTGATGATATTTATATATTTTTGCCTGATAATATGGCCCTTCGTGCATGGAGAAATGGACAAGCTAGTCGAGCAAGTGCCTCTAGTAGCTGGAGTTGGGCACGAAACATCCTGGAGGTGCCTGAAGCCCCGGATCATCCTAGGGGACTGTCACGTCCAAAGTCCTATTAAGGCGGACTGACACCCGTTGCCAATAAGGCTCGGGAGAACCAACTTGTATCTATGCGCTTTCTATACATATTATAAAAGATTTCTACATTCAACATGCTTTTAAGAAAGTAAACAGTGATAACAAGCCAAAAGGAAATGTATATGGCTAGGCTGTTGGGGCCACTGTGTCAAAAGTACGAGACTTGACCACACTTTAATTTATATAGTCTACAAAGCCTCTAGATAAGGAAAAGTATTTGATAAGGGTCGGGACAGACCCCGCTTTGACTAACTATATAGTACAAAAATATAAGCTCAAGACACACAAAGCTCTGAAGCAACCTGGAACTTGGTAACAGCAGCTGGATATCCTGTACTCCTATTAGGGAGAGCTACTAGCACATGTAGCTGAAGCATGAAATGCAGGTCCCCCGTAAAGGACGTCAATACGAGATAATGTACTGAATATGTAAGGCATGAAATATTATATGTAAAGTAACAACTCAAATGAAACTATGCACTAGTGTAAGGATAAAAGACCACCTTTAGTTATATTGTGGGATCATGTACTTTATGTTCTTTTTATTACTTTACCTTTATTGTATAATCTGTGCATAGCATGTAATACAAATGACTGCTGATCAGTGGTAGATCTCTATCGAGATCGGCCCTGGTTAGGCTTTTCCTTTAACCCCTTGGGCTACCTCCCGTGATAGGATCGACCCTGGCTAGGTGATTCTTCCACCCCTCGGGTTACCACCTATCAATAAGCAATATACTTTGTCTTTCAATTACTTTTGAGATGATTCTTTTAGTGGTCATAATATTGGAGTTGTAGGACTGTAGATACAACATATGACATGTAATTAATCACAAAAGACAACACCATAATGAAAGGAGTAGGTTACACGAATAATGAAATGCATAGGAGGTAGAACAACACATGAACTTTATTCAGTAGAACAAACTCGTGTATCTTGGTATCCAAGTATGTATGGAGATTTGAAGGTGACTATGTATGGGAGAATATGAATATGTGAGAGAGTTGATACATGGTTAATAGTTGTGTCGGAGTTGGTAAGTACCTTTATGTGCCCAACTGCCTTTATGTGCCAAGGAGGGATCTATGTTTCATGCCAAATAATACGAAACAAGTAGCCTTACATACCTCGCTATACGACCTCGCTATTACCTCGAGATAACCTTCCCTTACTCCAAATATTTATCTACAACATAGTAGGTGATAAAACTAGCATTAGCACCCAATAGATACATCTTGGCAAATCTCATTAAAAAATAACATACGGGTAGCAAGCATATAATTGTAAACCCGAGCATATTCTTTCAATCTTTCCGCCTATAATCGTATTTTCTAATACACGTTCTCATATACATATCATGGTCATCCTGGTTTAGTCCCATAACAGTCTAACAACTGCCCACAAAGCACAACAAATAACAATTCTATGCAACATACAAATAGACGGTATAACGTTACATCCCTTCACTACATTTTGACGTTGACAATCCCGAACCTGTTTAAACTTTACCCAAACTGTCCTCAACACATCTATACATAAAAACAACCTTAAAACTATCCTAGAACAGTACCAAAGCAGCCATAAAGGACATGAGGCAATAGCCTTCCATCCATCAACCCACAAGTTCATACTAAGAACACAATTGTGATATCCCATAAGAACTCACTTTCGCGGACTGTAAAAGTGGTGCAGCAGCTTAGTTACATCACTAACAAACTAAACCTTATTAAAAACATAAGTCCTACTTCATAATTCAGCCAACCAAGAAGAGAAAATCCTCTTGAATAACAAGAAAAGTTCACAACAATCCTTAAGACACATGTTGTCCAAATTTCCAATACAAGCACAACTAGCATATACTTCTTGTTTGTCATGGGATAAGTGTAAAAAATACATGGATATTTCCACTTACCTTAGCTTTCAATATTAAGGTTTCCTTCAAGAACCCTAGAGGGTTGTATTGGCTGCCTTGTGAAGTGAAGTAAAGAGAAAAAGAAGAGTCTTAAGGAAGTTGAAAATTTGTTCCAAAGTGAAATAATTTAAGGGGTTGTTTTTTAGCCCTTTTAAAGGTTCTTTTTGGTCGACTTTCACTTGAAATTTTGACCACATATTAAAATATATCAACACGCTTGTGATGCAGTAGCTTGGCCCTCACACTTGGGCTTAAATGGATCTCAAAAATGGGCCTTGGCTGCCCATTTTCCTAATTCCTCTTCACATAGTTTGGGCCCAATTAGTCAAGCGGATTGTGATGTACTTGGGCCCTTTTATTTTTCATCTTGGGCTATAAGTATTTTCCATTTACAATGGTAAAACATGGGCTAAAGTTACACTCTTAACACGAACTTTATTCATTATCGGACTTGGACAAATTCGACGTCGGGCCTCGTCTCCGTTTAGCTAGCAAATTTAAGCTAAGCAAGTAGGTGACTCACCTGCTAGCTTCCTAAGTCCTACAAGCACCTCAATTTTTCACCTTGTTTAAGGTTGTGATCTCTTCAATTTGACTTAAAACTTATTTACACTCGACCCTCTTCAGCGTTAGACATACATATCGCCCTCTAATTTGAGATTCAAGCACTTTTAAAAATTGGCACTAATTTAACAAAATCATATCATTTTTCATTTGCATAATACTAGTATTGTAAGATATGGGGTATTACAGGGACAAAGACCCCGCTATGGGGATAAAGCGTTGGACAGGGAAGGGAACCGCTGGTACTGGGCGAATAATGAGACAAAGTATTTCTCGGATGTGCTCATTGATGTTGATTCATTATCAGTGGACTACCCTTAGGTGTACCATTGCTGCATGGATTATCACTTGGCATTCTTATTTGAAGAGTCATTGCCCTACAACCTCAGTCTCATTTGTGTCTTTTATGCCAATATGAATTTTGAAGGCGCATTCCCTAGTGGTCACGGTACGGGGGATTGAGGTGAACATCACCCTGGTGGCTATTAATGAGATCCTTGGCATCATGGATGTCCCCTCGAATCCTTAAACTAAGATACAGATTCATCCTCTATACAGGTCCATTCGTCATACCCTAGCTGGGGTGAACTCCAAAACTAAGTGGATTCGCCACGGTTATAATCTGTATCATCCGTCCTTCCCTTTTGCACGCATGAACAAGGAAGCTCAAGTTTGGGTGAAGATTGTGACACACTCCTTCTTCTCGATCAGCACTTCAGAGCAGTCACGAGGGATAGTGTGTGTTTGGCCTATGCACTCATAATTGGAGTTGAGCCCAACTTTGGCTCCATTTTCAAATTGTCCATGAGGAATGTACGGGTCCACTGCAAGCGCAGGTATGTATTTGGGGGTCTGATTACTGAGGTATGTTACCGTCCAGGTGTTCTTGAGGAGGATCTTGACTACTTCCCTCGCATTGAGGCCCCCCCATAATTTCACAAACATTAAGGTGCCAGACGAGTCTACAGGACCTATGCCTCACCATGATGGAACGAAATCATAGGGACGAATTGATTATGGGATGTATGTTCGGGCTTGAGATGTTGCATCATAGGATAGATGGGCACCCTTCCACCCAGCAAGAGTTAGATGAGGTAGAGGCCCGATACCCTTTGAATGCCCATGCCAATGTGTTATTGGGTATCGGTCCTCAATTTGTAGAGCTCGTGAAGGATGATATTCCTACAGACCTCGATGAGGCAGGGAAGTCTTCAGATATTGATGAGGACAAGGTTGAGGAGGAGGAGCTAGTTTGTCTCAGGGGTTATCCCATATTGCCAGGCCCAATGAAGGATTGAGCAACGCACTTCCATTCCACAGGTTTCATATGGGCTGCTACTAAGGGCAATGCTGAGTTTAAGTGTGCGATAGAAGTATCTTGCTGATTATGTTTTCTGTTATTTAATTCGGCTTTGTACTAATACTGCTTTGCTTTATGTTTCTTTATTTTCAACATCATTTTTGTTTTTACTTTGGTATGTAATTATGTATGCTTATGCTAAATATTAGTAGTAGTGTAAATGTTTAGTTAATGCATTGTCTTAGTTGTGATAAATTGTGTTCTTTGAGTATTTTTGTTTTAAATGGTTAGTAGTAGCCATAGTTGAGTGACGGAGCCCCATGATAGATGGATGATGACCGTCCTAAGGTTATTCATCAATGTGAGTCCCATATAGATGTCAGTAGTGTATAAAAAGGCATTGTACGTAGAGTATGCGAAACAAGGATAAGTATATCAATTGAACTCTAAGTAGCTAATGCTTGAATCTTGTACTTCATGATGTATGTGCTTAAGTTTGATTCGTGTGAAGGATGTGATAGTGATTCTAGTGTTAGCATTATAGTGAGAGTGTTCCAAGAGTGAGTGTGCACGCTTGTTAGTCTATTTTGAAATAGTTACTAGAACTTGCCTGGTATATGGATTAGGCTTGGTAGGAATTGAACTTAGAGGAGAGGATCAAGGAATTTCTTTGGTAGCCCTATTCTTTTGGAATCTTTTTACCCATTCCGTAGTTAGCCCCGTTGAGCTTGAGCTTTTTTCTTCGGTTAACCACATTTTAAGCCAAGCCTATTTCTTTGATCTTAAACTATGTTTGACCCTAATTCCTAAGAACTTTAGCACATTAAGACAAAGGGAAAGGAACTTTAATGGGACACCCCAAAGGATATGTAATAGTATAAAAGATAAAAGAAAAAGCAGAAAAATGTTGGGCCTAAAATAGTACTGGTTTACAACTAGTGTGCATTGCATTCCCATCGCGTGAGGCCACTGTTTTGAGTTGAAAAAAATAAAAAAGAAACACAATATATAGAAATAGTGTTCTTGAGTTTTATCTCTTGTAAATACAATAAAGAGTCTTAAGTTAGGAGGAATAACGGTAGAGAAAGAAATGAATTGTAGTGTGAGCTATGAGCGCTTGGGAAGTGAGCTATAACAACCATATCTATAAATGTATCCCACCAACCCATAGCCTACATTAAACCAAATAAAAGACCTATGTGATCCTTAGAGTTAGATTCTGACTAGGCTGAAAGCACACATTAAGAGCAAGCCTATAGGAACTAGAAGCAATATAAGGCATCTTTTGGGAGAGCGAGAGTTAACTTTGTACCCATTTATAATCTTCTAGCTAGGTTGTTATGGTGTGCATGGGTAATTCATCAGGTGAAAGCACATGATCATCTAAGGGTGACAACTAGATAAGCCATTTACTGAAATTTTACATGAGTCTGCAAAGATATATGTGTGCTTAATAAGAGTTAATACTGCGAAGGGTCTTAATAAGAGTTAATACTGCGAGGGGTCTTGAGAATTGTTTGAAATGGTTCAAAGTATTCAATCGTAGGATGTTCTTTGACCAACTGCCTAGGGAGTCTGATCGATGTGTCTTGATTTTCACAAGGATGGACAAAACTTTTAATGTATGGTGGTGATATTAGGTGTATTTATACACCAAAATAGCCAAAAAAAATAAATAAATCCATAAATAGAGCTTAGTTAGAGGACAAATCCATAGAGTCTAGGTGTTTCTGGTGTGATTTCGTTCATTTTGCTAATCCAGTGTCAAGTGTGCCTATTAGTTGTGTTTTTGCAGGTTTTAATTAGATCATGCTAGTTCGGACTTATATCCGGATCATGAGGAAGAACACAACTATAGAAGCGAAGGAAAAAATTAGTTAGCTTAGCAAATTTGCTCATGTGCACGTCGCGGACTTGGGGGGAAGCTGTGCTAGCTGAAAACTTGGAGAAAAAGGCGCAAAGGAAAAGAGGCATGCCTTCGTCGCAGACTTGCACAAAAAAAGGGAAATTGTCCCAATCAACATTTAAAGCGAAAATCACCTCACGACAATGGGGTACGTGTCGCAGATTTTGAAGAAGAGGATTCAAAATCGAATCACAACATTTTTAAGTTATATTGTGTTTTTAACTTTAGGTTTTATAACTAGCTTTTGACGAAACAAAGGAGAGATGACTAAAAACTCCTTCCTAAGGTTCTTTTTTGGTTAGTTTTTAGGTTTGATTCTTAGTTGTGGATGTTTATTAGCCTATTCTTGATGTATGAACTTATGATATGTGGCTAATCTTCCTATATTCTGCGACTGTAGCCATAGACAATGTTTTCGTTCTTGATTCTTGCAATTCGTGAGTGGGTTTCTATAGATTACTCTTATACTACTTTTATCTATACTTCAGAGTCTTGCCTACTAGGGAGCACATTAGTTTCTCATTCTGGATTTGAGAGATGTTGGAGTGAAAAGAACACTGTAGTATAGGGAGCTTGTTCAACTAGGAAACTAGATTGATTCATGTAGGGGAGACCTGTGACAACTAGCCTTACACATCTCTTGATTAATAATACAGGAAAATAACGTTAAAGAACTTTTATTGATGTGTCTATCCCTGCTCAACAATTTAGTTAGGCAGTCAATAACGGTTACCCAGCAGGCGCATGCAACCCTGTTTAGGTAATTTTAACCCTGTGAATCAGTAGTCAAGAAACTTAGACATATGTGCAAGCTTTGAGACTAGAATTGCATCAATAAGGTTACAATCTCGGAATTGTTCGTAATTTGAGAGTTCATAACAAATGAGTCAATTTTATTAGTTTAATTAAGTTTTTAATTTTCATCTCAAATATTTCCATCATTTCAGTCAAAACACACTAAGCACAATAACTTTGACTTTTAACTGAATTTGCTTTAAATCCTTTGGGTTCGATATCCCGACCCCTTAATCAGGGCCACTATATTACTTGTTAAGATCACGTACACTTACGTACGCTAGGGAGCAACAACTATAACAGTGATGTAGGATCAATACAACAAATATGATGTTTAGCCACGAACCATTTAGCTACGGTCAAAATTTCATCACCAAATATGTATTTTTTGAGACAAAAATTAGATTTCGTCCTCACATGCATGGTTCACATATTTTTAGTGACAAAAAACAAATTTCATAGGAAATGTTTTGTCTAAGAAGCTTTCCCACCAAAAAAATAAATTGGCGCCAATTATTATATCATTTTAGCCACAAATTTGAGGATTTTGGTGACAATCAGCTTTGCCACTAATTTCTTCAGAAATGTTCTTTATACCACAAATAAAATAAATTAGCGCAATTACGGGCAATTACTAGGCCATATTAGCCACTACTTTTGTTGATAATATGTGACAAACCTCAAATGTATGACTCATGTGTTTTTAACGACAAAAATAATTTCGTCAAAAATGTTCTTTATAACACAAATAAAATATATCGGTGCAATTACGCGCAATTACTAGGCAATATTAGCCGCGAATTTGAGGATATTGGTGAGGATCAGTTTCATCACTAATTTTATTGATATTTTGTGACAAATCATCATTTGTCTCTAATTCGTTTAAGTTTAGATACGAAAATATTTCATCACTAAAATTATGTAATTTTATTAGAGACATAATAATATTTGCAATAAAATGGTATAAACTTTAGTCACTAATTGTATATCGTTTGTGACGTTACTTTTTGTCGCTTATACTATACACAAATTAGTGACACTCATTCTTCTGTCTCTATTTATCTATAAAATTATTAAGCTACGATAAAAAATATGTCATGAATTATTTAAGGTACAATACATAAACTAGCCCTTTAACTTGTCTTCAAATCACAAGTTGGAACTCCAACTTTCAAAATGCACAAGCAGGCATTCCAACTAGCCTGTTTTTTTTAATTATTTAAGCACAGCTGACCTACTTGGCAAAACGTGTGCACTACACGATTTTTCAGCTCGTGGTTGCCCTTTTTTATAACCAAAATGGTTAAAAAAAAGGCCTAAAATGACTATTTTACCTTAATAACTATATATATATATATATATATATATGACTGTCCTAGTTGGTAAAACACATGATTACACGTTTTTTTAGGACGTTGCCGTTTTTTAAGCCCAAAATGATAAAAAAAAAAGGTTAAAATGACTATTTTACCCTTAATAACTATCCTTTATATATATATAATTATTTTTCAAATTTTTTTCTTCTTCATTCTAATACTAATCTTCAAGAATTTGTTTTCTAGCTTTTGACATGAAAATTTTTTATAATTTGAAATATTTTTAAAAAGTCAATATTTGAATTCCTTTTTGGGGGCAGGGGTACGGATAAGGGTTGGGGGTGGGGTGTAGTAAAAAATTAAAATTTTAAAAATTGAAAATTTTTGTACACAATAAATTTTTAATTTTT
>JAOTQR010102794.1:0-16274 GCA_025774065.1 Solanum ossicruentum | reverse complement strand
AATTATGTGCTTCGTACGAACTTGTGGACTGTTGGAAAGCAAGTTGTTACTTCACGTCCTTAATCACTGATTTGTTGTTGTTGTGAAACTGGTTCATAGCTGGTTGTGTGTGTAAATGTTTCTGGAACAATTAGGTTAAAGTTGGAACCGATTTGGAATTGTTAAGGTCGAAAGGTAGCCAGGAAAGATAACGTTATGCTGTTAGTTTTAGATTTCGTGGAATTGTGATGTATTGTGCTTTGTGGGCTGTTGTAAGGCTGTTATGGACTTAAAATAGGCTGTACATAATGTGTACATGCTAATGTGTATTAGAAAATATGGTTAGGGGCGGAAAGGTTAAAGGAATACATCTGGGTGTATAAACACCCGCTTGCTGCCCATGTATTGTTTTCTTATGTGATTGGGATACCAAGGTGTGCATATTGGCTGCAAATACTAGTTTTATCACCTACTATGTTGTAGATAACTGTTTGAAGGAAGGGAAAATTGTTTTGAGTTAGTAAGGAGGTTCGACGACGAGGTATGTAAGGTTATTTGATTTCGTATCACTTGGCATGAAGCATAGATCTCTCTTGGGTACATAAAGGCACTTACCAACTCCAACATAACCATCAACCATATCTCCACTCTTGTAAATGCTCATATGATTCCATACATAGTCACCTTTAAGACTTCATACATGCTTGATTACCAAGTTTCATGAGTTCTTGTTACGAAATAAAGTTCATAAGTTGTTCCATTTCATATGCATTTCATTGTTTATCCAATGCACTCTTTTATTTGTCATCTTGTCTTATATGATTATCTACATGTCATATGCTACGTATATAGTCCTATAGCTCCAATATTATGGCCACAAAAAGAATCATCTCAAAGGTAATTAAAAGATAAAGTATACAGTTCTGACGGGTGGTAGACCGAGGGGGTTCATGAAGAACCTAGCATAGGGACGACCCCGATACAGTATTACGGGTGGTAGCCCGAGGAGGTTCATGAAGAACCTAGCATAGGGACGATCCCGATACAGTTTACCACTGATCAGTTGGTCACTTATTTACAGCTGTGCACAGATTTTACAATACAAATTTTACAGTAAAGGTAAAGTGATACAAAGAACATAAAGTTCATGATTCCACAGTATAACTAAGGGTGGTCCCTGATCTTCCACAGATGTATAGTTTCATTTGAGTTGTTACTTATTAGTACAGTATATCCTGCCTTACATACTCAGTACATTATCCCGTACTAACGTCCCTTACGGGAGACCTGTATTTCATGTTGCAGGCACAGGTGCTAGTAGATCTCCCCAGTAGGAGTATAGGATATTCAGCTGCAGTCACCAAGCTCCAGGTTGCTTCGAGGCTTGTGTATGTCTAGAGATTACATGTTTTTATTATACAGCTTGTTGTGGCGGGGCCTGTCCCAACCCATATCAGATGTTTTCCTTTATTTAGAGGCTTTGTAGACTATGTAAAGCAAAGTGAAGTCATGTCTCGTACCATAGACACTGGGGCTCCAACGGCCTAGTCATATGCATTCCTTTTTGGCTTGTTATCACTGTTTATCTTATTAAAGGCATGTCACACATAGAAACCCTTTATAGTATGTATAGAAAATGCATAGATACAGGTTAGTTCTCCCGAGCCTTATCGGCAATGGGTGCCAGTCCGCCCTAACAGGACTTTGGGGCGTGACAGAAGTGGTAATTGAGAGATAGAGCTAGCCTATTTGTTATGGAAAATTAATGCTCTAGGCCAAATAGAGCTTACCTATGGCACCTGGCTTTCTCCGGTGAGCTTTCTATCGTAAAGCCAAAGACGCCCCAAGACAAGCTACAACTGTTGGGAAGGGGACATGATCAATAGAACCTGGCTGGATCCGGACTGGGATAGTGCCGCCTATTCATAACCAATTCCGAAAGGGTTCGCTCATGCTGGAGGGAGCATCTCCACTTAGTGCTCAGTCCGCTAGTTCACGCAAATTCGAAGAAGTTGTCACGGACGAGCCACATGCAGGGAAACTTGCATGTGTGGTTCTGGTCGGGCTTTCCTGAGGTATCTAATAACCTTGCTTCTGCTCGCCGCTAGCACACCTCTCCTCACTATTGCCCGTTTATTCTGGAATAATCCTTTTAGGAGGGCGAATTTGACATATTTCTGCCAAATCCTTCTTTTATTAAGTACGGCTGGTACCATTTCGATGTGTTTCAATTCTTTCGAACAAGAGAGGTTTGATGCTTTTGAATACATTGTATTAATTCCACTTCCTACTTGTGGTATGCTCTTTATGATCTCGGCTTATGATTCAATTGCCATGTATTTAGCTATTGAGCCTCAAAGTTTATGTTTTTATGTGATCGCAGCATCAAAAAAAAGTCTGAATTTTCTACAGAAGCCGACTCGAAATATTTGATCTTAGGTGCATTTCCCTCTAGAATATTATTGTTTGGGTACGATCGGAAAACTACCGTTATCTATTAATATCGCTAGAATATTATTGTTTGGGTATGATCGGACAACTACCGATATCTATTAATATCTTTTCTTAGAATGTTCTTTAGAAATATATATCTATCTACATCATAAACTATTGGATCGAATATTACTTAGATGTGCAACTAGTAGACCTCATAGGTTGTAATATTTCTCTTACGGGGGGAACAAAATCAATGAATATATAGACTAGTAGAGACCCTCTATTTAGTTATCTATCTAGGGCGACCGATTTACATCTTTCCCCATAGCCCTGGGGTTATGTCTAGATATCCTATGTCTGAAATAGTTGAGACTAGTTCTTATAGAGATTCCCCTTGATCTAATTCCATGCCTTATGGAAAGGGGACTCGGCGTGGCGTAAAGTAAAGATTAGGGGGAGTAGAAAAGAATCCCTTTAGGGTATTCCGAAGGTGTAACCTAGGCAACGAAAAAGGGGCCCAATACTTCAACTAGAGGAGCAACCCATTAGTTAACCAAACCCCGATCCAGCGTCACAAATTCTCCAAGTCTGAAGGGATCTAGTGCCCAACTACCACCTCCTCCTGGAATCGCGTTATTGGAGCCAAGCCAGGACTAGCCGTTAGTGGACACCCACCACTTTTCACCGGTTAGAGAGGCCCTCTTTAATACATTAAGAAAAGATGTTCATAGGGCTAGAAAGACTCGATCATAGGAATTTAGAACACGTATGTGCTGGTAACGAAAACCACCTCGACCGGATCAGAGTAAACAATAATGTCGAATTAGGTCGCCCTTTGCCTTGAAAGAATTCAGACGCGACCACCATCTTTCTCAAAATGAGGGGAGATCTACTGCTTACTGCTCACGGAAACATTTGACCTATACTATAGTCAAGTCGTTCGCCTATCTTTCTGAAGATCTTTTCCTTCTCTTCGGGATCAAACAACAACTGCAACGATTTGATAGACGGCTCATTGGGATAGATACAGATGAACAACACCCCGTAGAAACATATAGGAAGCTTTCTCCTCGTACGGCTCAAGAAAAATGATTGAGTCAAAGTTTTCTCTCTCTATGGAATTATATCTAAGAAATGACAACTGGATCCATAAAATGATCAAAGTAATTAAAGATGTAAGTTGTTGTTTCTTCGTTCTTCCTTAAAATGAAAAAGAAAGAATTCGTATTCTCATAACTCAAGTTGGATAACTTTCAAATAGTTCAAAGGAAAATCTTTGGACAATTTCATTTATTGAGCAGTCTTTCCTTCTTTTTTGTTTGTCTCATTTAAAATTAGATTCTTCAGTCTGATCCAGTTATTAAGACAATTAAAAAGGTGTTTCCTGGGATCCTTTATCTTTGTATTATTTTAAATCATTGGGTTTAAATATTACTTCGGTGCTTTTTAATCCTTTCTGGCAGTAACATACCCTTTTTAGAGCGTATAAGGGGAAAAGAGCTCTTGCATCGTTAGACGCCTTTCAGCATTTCCTGCCTGAGTTGTGCCTGAGTTGTTGACCACCACCTGACCTCACACGGGAGGCCTCGCGCCGAGTGATTCTCCCCCAAAAAAGTCTACATGTGATGAAAACAGAAAGATGTGATTTAGTAAATTAGAACCAGGTGCAACCAAGGAACAACTATCAACTAGTTTGAAAAGTTCTTCCATTTAGTAATGGAAGTCATCTGTTGTCACTTTCGTTGGGTATGGTAGAGAGGCTTGAGAAGGTGGACAATCCTTCAGTGAAGACCTAACGAGAGGCTGAATTCAAAAACACCCAAAATCCACAAGAATCATACGAACATCTATGGAGCGTAGCAAGGAACCTTGGCTTCAGCTCTCGTCACCTCACTCAATCCTATAGCGGAAACTCGAGTTGAGGCGCTACAAGCAAGCAAAGAAGCACTTCTTGTAACTAAAACAAAAACCCCATGGATCCGCAAAGGAAAGGCTTGTTCTGGACTACTCCACTAGATTGAGACTTCCACTTTCCTATTTGAGTAAGGAATGAATATCAGACCCAACTGACGTTCAACCGATGACCGAGCCTAGTGGTGGTTGCTGCTTTTCCTATTTCGGTTTTGATTGAAAATATTGGACAGGAAAGGAAAACAAATTATCTAGCCTTTCAAGCCTTACTAAGTAAAGGGGGATGCATTGTTGACTGCTTTAAGCCACTTCTGCTCAACATCGATCCTCTCACATACTTCCTCAAACAGCGGAAGACTCAATGCCCAAGCAGTTACACGTTGTTAATTTCAGACTCCTCTGGTAGAGCCAACAACCATTCAGTGAATTTTCTTGTGTTACTAAGTTTCAAGACGTTCACTTAATCCTTCACAATGTTTAGGTGGCAGGTAATAGTATATCGAAGAATTAGAGAGCCACTGGACTCCAGATAAGCCGTTATGAAGTGCCATTAGCCCAGGTCAGGCGACCCGAAAGGACCAGACATAAGCCACCCGCTAAGAAAAGGGTAAAAAGACAAGCAATCAAGCTAGCAAGTCAGGGATAGGGTACGGGTCTTTCTAATGAATTTACATACTGATGAGCCAAGATCAAAAGCTAGAAAGGCTATTTTGGTATTAAAGAGAGAACCCCGATCAGTAGATAGAGATGGCCTTTAGCAAGAGGCTCAATTGATAGTCCAAAGGTTCTAGACCCAGACGGTTATATTGAGACTAATAAGTAGAAAGTACATGTCCCTTGCATTTTACTCAAGCCCTAGAAATGAAGCCTATGCTTTTACTTTGGGGTTCATGTCGGTGGGAGGGTCCTCGTTCATTTATTTCCAAAACTATAGGAGAAGGGTATCCAATTTTATGAAGCGGATTTGACTGGGTATTCAAATGTAGATTCAGTAGATTTATATGCGTCCGCCTGTATCCACAGATGAAGATGAGGATTTAGCTTCTTCGGAAGATTATGGAACAATGGATTCTTATTCTTTTGATGGCAGGTGAAACAGTGGGCAATTCTATATTATATAGTCTAATTGAGAAGGGCATGAATCTTTTTCTGCATCGATTTTGCTTATCTTTTATAGATACATCTACTTTCTCTCCTTTGGTTTGCAGCCCCCAACTGAAGCTATTGCTTGTCGGCTTTGGGCTCTTAGCCAATGGTTACCGTCAAACCCTTCCACGGATCACTCACCTACTTACCCTGAGGTTCACTCCACAAGCTACCGACCAGCCATACATCCTTTTTTTGCTTTTGGCCCTTTTTGTTAGACATTCCATCTTCTCCCTTTCATTCTATCCAAAGTCGCTGCCCCTGATCTTATCTTCGAAAGCCTCAGGAAAAAAGACAACTTAAAAGTAACAAGGTTCTAAAAGAAAGATAGGCCTTAAGGAAACTAAAGCTAGGAAGGTAGGTTAAAGTGACTAGTCTTTCTTATCCGAAAGCAAGCAAGACAACAAGGGAGGTTTTAGGCAACTCGTCGATTTCAAGATGGGTTTCCTTGCGGGTGTGTCCACTTGTTTTCCTATTCAAGTTCTGGTTCAAATTTCAGAAAGTTCAGATTCTTATTGCCACTACTTATCATACACTAGTGAAAGTGTTAAATGGTTCATTTTTCTTAACTTCAGATGAGTTAGGTTCTTTATGCAAAGAAGCCAAGCGAAAAGCATACACGAAGATTCTAAATAATATGTCAAAATCGAATCATCGACAAGATGTTTATCAGAGAGATTTTCTTATGGGATACGATTGAAGGGCTCATAAAATTCAAAACTTGAGAAGTAAGGGAATATCGATGGCCTTTGTTGAACAGAGAGAGAATGGACGGCAAGTGACTTTGATCTCATGTTGGCCTTTACTTCGGCTACTAATAAGGGGGCTAGGGTTTGACAAAAAAAAGACTGGGGCTTCGTTTAGCTGCCTATGTAGTAAGAAAAAGTTTGAGTTTGATGTTAAATAGCCATAGTCAGTTCATCACCAGTGGCATAAGCGGAGGAGGCATATGGGGTGGGGAGAAAGGCAATTTACCTCACTTCTTACTATTCTAGTTGAACCTGCAACAAAGCCAGTGTCGCTTTCATGGGATCAACTACTCATTTTCAATATAGAACTAGGTAATCAAAAACTGCGTCTCTTTCTTTTCTTTTTTTTTTTTATCTCAAATTTCCTTAGTTTGTGGAAAATTGTCCAATTGAAAGTACTAACATGCTAAGACTTTTAACTTCTACTAGGCGAAATAGTCCTTCCCTCCCTTTAGAATTGACTTGCTAACAGTATTTAAATATGCAACCCCTTTTCTTCCGAAAGAGCTTACTTTTGATGGCATGAGCTTGTGAAGTCCCACAGCGGATTCTATACCAGTTTTGTATCCAGCAACGCTTACTCTTGTTGCAACAACTATGCCATTAAGAGCTTCTACGGGGCTAGTAGTGCTTATCAACAATCAATAGAAGAGATTGGCTTAGTAGTTCATGGTAACCGAGGAGAGGTTGAGAAGAAGACAATGAATGGAATGGTCCGGCAGTTGACCCCCTGCTGGTTAGCCAGGGACAAGGTAGGCTTATAGGGCTGGTTATTATCCCAATCCTGGAAATAGCTTAGCTCGGTCTCTTTTATTTCAAAATGTAATGTAATTACGTAACTGGAATGGAAACTTAGAACTTCCTTACTCTAGTTATTGACTTAGATTGCAGTCTGAATAACGTACTACTGACTGGAAGTTCGAGCCCTTACATTAAGCCTTTGATGCTAACCATACCTCACTTGCGTACAAATTAGAGCATGGGAGAGCTTTATTAAACTTCAAACTACTACTTTTGACTCTGACTCCCAGACCCAGCATAACAAAAGAAAGAGATGCGGATAAGATAAAAGTAATTCAAAAGTATGTTGCGCTTACTTCTGATCCTAGTGCTCAGGAGAGGGATAACAAAATGTAAGGACTCAACTACCAATTCTTATAAAAGTTGAATCTGGGGCACTTGGATCATTCCTAAATTTGAGAATTTCCCTATATTTTTTCCGTAACTTCCTTCGCTACCTTTCGAGCTTAACTGCATCGGAAGAGGATTTTGATGTTGATTGATCCCGTTTTCAATAGAATCCTATTCTCACCCAAAAGTTAGAAGTTGTTCTATTAAAGTTGCGGTAGGTGTAGGAGTTGCTGCTTTCAGGCCCTGAAAGCCAAAAGGCATAGGGCCAAGGCGGAGCTGGCAGGCTCATCTCACTTATTGTGTGCTTTGTTGGAATAGACTGACATCAAGGGAAAGTGCGCTTTATCTCGATTCCTCTCTTTCTATAACTCTTTCTTTCAAACCCATTTCTCAGCCCCCTCCAAACTATGGCATCAAGGTCAGAAACTCCAAGGGTTGGGTTATTCGCCTTTTAAAGCGGTACGTGAGCTGGGTTCAGAACATCATGAGACAGTTTAGTCCATATCTAGTGTAGGCATTAGAGCATTGAGAGGACCTTTCTCTAGTACGAGAGGACCAGGAAGGATGAACCTCTGGTGTACCAGTTATCGTTCCCACGGTAAACGCTGGGTGGCCAGAGCTCTGCTCTACCAACTGAGTTATATTCCCCTGAGCCTAGTGGAGCATGCATGAATTAGTCAAATGCTTCTTCTATTCTTTTCCTTAGCGCAGCTGGGCCATCCTGGACTTGAACTAGAGACCTCGCCCATGAAGTAAATCATTGCACCTACGGTCCGGGAGAGAATCAATAGATTCCTTTTCGGGAGCAATTCATCCTTCCCGAATGCAACATACAACTCTCTGTTGAATTGTGCTCTCCAAGTGTGCTTGTTCCCCCTCTTCTTCCTTGCCCTTGCAAGTCTTTATAAAATAACTCCAATGAGAAGAAAAAATAAGGCGTTAGGAGACCGCCCAACCCTAGACACTCTAAGATCCTTTCTCCTGCTCCCATTTTGATTTTGAGTCAAGAAAAAAATGGCTCAAATGATACCTCCGCCACCCTAGAATGAAAGGGGTGATCTTGTAGTTCTTGGTCTGTGAAGATGTGTTGTTAGATGCTCCATTTTATTTTCCCATTAAGTCCGAACCTAAACCTGTGCTCAAGAGATAGTTGTCTATACACTGATTAGGGATGTATGGATTCTCGAGAAGAGAGGAGCCGTGGTGGTCCTTCCCGGACCGCCTGGATCCCACGAGTGAATCTAAAGTTGGATCTACATTGGATCTCACCCGAATCGCCCCATCTATCCTCCTGAGGAGGATTTTGGTTTCAAACCCTGGTTCGAACAGGAGGAGTACGCATGCTAATGTGCCTTGGATGATCCACATCTCAGGGTTAGGCACCGATGAGCACATTGAACTATCCATGTGGCTGAGAGACCTCACAACCCAGGCACAACGATGCAATTATCAGGGGCGCACTCTACCACTGAGCTAATAGCCTGTCGTACGAGCCTCCCACTGGGGGCCCGCTATGCCAAAAGCGAGAGAAACCCCATCCCTCTCTTTCTTACAGAAGACAGAAGGGGGTCCTATCAACTTGTTCCGGCCTAGGATAATAAGCTCATGAGCTTGGTCTTACTTCAAGTCGAGAAAAGAAAGAAGACTTCCACCGCCAAGTTTAACTCAGATGTAGCTCCCTTCTTTTTTGGAGGGGTGTGAAGCAGTCTCAAAGCAAAATACCCAACAAGCATTAACTCTCCCTGAAAAGGAGGTGATCCAGCTGCACCTTCCAGTATGGCTACCTTGTTATGACTGAACTCCAGTCACTAGCCCTGCCTTCGGTATCCCCCTCCTCGCTGTTAAGGTAATGACTTCTGGCATGGCTAGCTCCCATATGTGCAAGGCCCGAGAACTAATTCACCATGGTATGGCTGACCCGCAATTACTAGCGATTCCAGCTTCACGCAGGTGAGTTGCAGCCTACAATTCGAACTGAGGATGAGTTTTTGGGGTTAGCTTACCCTTGCAGGATCGCAACGCTTTGTCCCAGCCATTGTAGCACGTGTCACCTAGGGCATAAGGGGCATGATTACTTGACGTCATCCTCACCTTCCTCTGGCTTATCACAGGCAGTCTATTCAGGGTTCCAAACTCAACGATGGAAACTAAACACGAGGGTTGCGCTTGTTGCGGGACTTAACACAACACCTTACGGCATAAGCTGATGATAACCATGCACCACCTGTGTCCATGTTCCCGAAGGCACCCCTCTCTTTTAAGAGGATTCGCGGAATGTCAAGCCCTGGTAAGGTTCTTCGCTTTGCATCAAATTAAACAACATGCTCCACCGCTTGTGTGGGCCCTCATCAATTTCTTTGAGTTTCATTCTTGCGAACGTCCTCCCCAAGTGGGATACTTAACGCTTTAGCTATAGCACTGCACAGGTCGATATGCACAGCACCTAGTATCCATCGTTTATGGCTAGGACTACTGGGGTATCTAATCCCATTCTCTCCCCTAGCTTTCGTCTCTCAGTGTCAATGTCGGCCCAGCAGAGTGCAATCGCCGTTGGTGTTCTTTTCGATCTCTACGCATTTCACCGCTCCACCAGAAATTCCCTTTGCCCCTAAAGTACTCTAGCATGATAGTTTCCACCGCCTGTCCAGGGTTGAGCCATGGGATTTGATGGCGAACTTAAAAAGCCACCTATAGACACTTTACACCTAATCATTCCGAATAAGGCATACATCCTCTATATTACTGCGGCTGCTGGCACAGAGTTAGCCGATGCTTATTTCGTAAATACCGTCATTACTTCTTCTCTAGGAAAAGAAGTTCATGACTCGTGGGCCTTCTACCTCCACACGGCATTGCTCCATCAGGCTTTCGCCTATTGCGGAAAATTCCCCATTGCTGCCTCCCGTAGGAGTCTGGGCCGTGTCTCAGTCCCGGTGTGGCTGATCATCCTCTCGGACCAGCTACTGATCATCGCCTTGGTAACCTATTGCCTCACCAACTAGCTAATCAGATGCGAGCCCCTCCTCGGGCGGATTCCTCCTTTTGCTCCTCAGCCTACGGGGTATTAGCAGTTGTTTCCAACTATTGTTCCCCTCCCAAGGGAAGGTTCTTACCCGTTTCTCACTCGTCCGCCACTGGAAACACCATTTCCCGTTCGACTTGCATGTGTTAAGCATGCCGCTAGCATTCATCCTGAGCCAAGATCGAACTCTCCATGAGATTCATAGTTGCATCACTTATAGCTTCCCAGTTAGTAGACAAAGCTAATTTGAAATTGTCTTTCATTCCAAGGAATAACTTGTATACATGCGCTTCATATTCACCTGGATTTCGCTCCCTAAAATATAGCCATCCCTACCCCCTCACGTCAATCACACGAGCCTCTTCCTTGATGGATCTGCTATCTTGCCTAGAATCATCTTCTTTAAGCCGGTGACTTCATTAAGAGGTTAGTTCCACAAGAACAACAGGTTCACTTTTGAGCTCAACTGGAACAATTTAGAAAGATTGAGAAAGAGATCCATTTGATTTGATTTGTTCTCAACAGCCATGAGATAATCATCTAAGGGTGATCCTTAAAAGAGGCTTTTTAGACCTTTGGAGATTAGACTTTGAACTCGCCTTATTGATCTTACTTACTTGAACAAGTAAGGAGAAGTTCGTCAATCAAATCCAAGCTAAACCTTGCCTATGCCCCCGATGTTCGAACAATGAGTTTTCTATCTCGAAAAGGATATACTAAATTAACATCCCCTTGCCATTCAAACGCACTCCATTCTTCTTGTAGGCAAAGATTGATCCATAGTAATCAGCAATGTCCCGATCATTGCATAAGCTGAAGAAAAGGAAGAAGATTGATAGGTATAGACTACTCGTCCTTAGATAGCTCACTAGAACAAAGAAGCGCAGATCGTAGGACTTCGAACATGGTATAGGCAGATCAGGGGCCTCATAAGGCATAAAGAACATCACTCTCTGGTATAATGATCAACAAAAAAGCACAATGGATTCTTTCTACAGGCTTGGAAGAAAGGATAGATGGCCCAAAGCAAAGAGATTGGATACGAAGCTCTCCATATGAAAGGGCCCTATAGGATAAAGCAGTTGAAAACTTAAATAGGCAAACCACATCCTGCACGGAAGACCTTCGAAACGAGTGAAGTCAAGCTATCTCTTGTCCCCTTTACCAAGTATCATCCTTACATAGATTGCTTATATAGAATGATGGAAGAGTAAAGGACCTTCTTGGTTTCCCTCCAGTAAGGGTTCGATTGGGTTGTTCTATTGAAGGGGATGGTAAGAGGCGGATATTCTCCATTGGTAACTATATAAATCAACAATTACTTCATCCTGTCCATGAATAGCTGGCTTAAATTCTTCGTCGAATCCCTCAAGACGGGACGTTTAATCAAACAAAACTGTTGATTGACTTAGTTGTCCAAATATGACTGTTTTAGCTTCGTCGACTACTGACAGGTGACCTTTTATTTGAGGTTATGGGATTTTTCTCCTTTGCATCTAGTATAGTTAATTCCACATTAGCATGAAACATATAGGATCTTCCGTTTGTGCATTCTAACTACCCACTAAGTCCACTGCTACTCCCTCAATGCACAGCTATGCAGAGCAAAGGAACTTAAGGGCTTACAGTAGTTACCTGAGGCGGAGAAAGAATAGGAAGAGATTGAAGAACAAAAGCATTAACGGATAGGGGATAGAGTCGACAAAGAGCTTGGATAGGTGTTCAGGTCTTAGTAGAAGATAAGAAGTTCTCAGGTAGGAATGCTTGTTGACTCAGTCTCTGATCAACTGCGCTAATAAAGGCATATCGGCTTCTTTGTATGTGGCTTTTGGAGTCGCACTGATCGACAGGAAGAACTCCAATTAGTAGACAGAAAATCAAATGCAAAAGCTTTCGCATATAGTCACTCATATTTTCTGTATTTTACCTAAGCCTGTTAGTGCAGCTCAGCTAGAAGAGATTCTAAGCGAGAAGCAGTACTAAAACGGAGTCACATAGAGTTAGTTCCCCTTAAAGCCTTCTTCTGATTTTGCTAACAAGTGCTTATTAAAGCAGGTCGGTGTGAATGATAAAGTCTTAAGTCAATCTTTCTGCTCAATGTCCGCCTCGCCACTACTTTTGGGTGATTGGAGAATAGCTCTAAGGAATACTAAAAGAAAGTATGCAGCGAGGCAAAGCCAATTGAGAAAATGACGGTTATCCCCTCGGCACTTAGGAGGCATCCTATTTAATAAAGATTCTTCTTCTAGTTGAATAGAGTATTAGTCCGCTCCATTCTATTCCCCGACGGTAAATTGATTGATGCTATACGGACGTTCCTAATCGCAACTGGGAAGAAGACTTGCTTTTCGTTGAGCTAGGCCCGTAAACTTAGGAGTTCCAAAGACGACATAGATGATCGAGAGCCCTTTTAGATGGAAGAAGGTTAGTTCACTTCGATCACTTAAGTCCTTATTGTGATAGAGTAGGCCGTTTAGTTGGCAAGGTTATATGGTCTAGAATTCTGCCACCTGTGAAAGAAAGGTTGCTCAAGATGTTAAACTTTGCGCTGGGTGAGATGTTTGATATGATATTTGACTCTGACTTCCTCCGTTCGTGATACCCTTTGGGGCACACTCACTCAACCTTAAAGGGTGAGACGATAAGTTTTTGTTTTCAATCTTAATGTAGGAGCAGAAAGCAACTTGACTCTAGGGGATGCGATACCGCCGCTTCTTCGTAGAGAAACCATACCAATCCATCCCGAACTTGGTGGTTAAACTCTACTGCGGTGACGATACTGTAGGGGAGGTCCTGTGGAAAAATAGCTCAATCCCAGGATGATAAAAAGCTTAACACCTCTCTTTCTTATTATCTTTTCAATATGAAAACAAAAAAAAAAGTTTTTTTGGCTTAATCCACCATTACTAAAGAAAAAAGAGTACACTTGTACTCCGGCTAATAAGGGAAAGGTTTTTTTTTTAAATCCAAGTTTGACTCTGATTTGATCCTTAGCGTAAGCAAGCTACCGCTCCGTGGGGTAAAAACCGAGGAAAATAAAGAAGGTTAAGTAGAAAGGAACAAGGTCTTACGGCACGATCACTATATCTTTGATTTTTCTTTATCTCTCCTCGGCTTAAGCCTAGTGGATGATACGTGGCATGGTATACCTGATCGTTTAGTCAAAAATATGTATGTAAGTCGACATAGCTCCATGTATATGCTCTTTGGAGCTAGAACCAATCAATAGAATGAAATGAAATAATGGTAAGCCTAGGGTGACGAACATGGCTCAAGAGTGTCTATACAAAGCCCCTCTCTTCTTCACTCAAAGAGGCAATGCACCCTTTGTTTGAATGGTACTTGATTCATAAAGAATGATTCTTTTGAAACAGACTTTATAAAATAAATGCCACGCAGAGCGTGTCATGAGATATATCGCTCTCGGACTTCTTACGGTAAGGCCAATGCACCAGCCAGCCAGTGTAGTGGCAAACTCGCTGTGCTCTAGCTAAGTTGTTTACCTTGTAGATAGAGGAGATATAGAAAGTGTGTTGTTCTTGATTCATAAGATTCCATAATCAATGGCGCCAGTATATTATTTTACTTAGCTTGCCTCTCCTATGACTTTTCGGACCAACCAACCCAGATTTGTCTTCTCAAGTCTCTCTTCATTTTGGGAGCAGAGCATGCAGCAAAATCGAGCAATGGATCTTAGAAGAATTCCACTTTGAAGCATGACTCTTTCTATTTCTGTGCTGGCATTTGAGTTGTCTCCCTTCCTCTTTCAATCGAAACACTCAACGCAGATTGCTCCGGTGGCTCCCGCTTCTGCCTCTATCAGGTGGCGACAGCCCCCCTTCCACACCCATAGCATAGAGGAGCTTCTCCAACATCTGCACTACAACAAAAAAAAATGCTCTCCAAGGCGATATATGATGCTAAACCGAGACTAAGATATAGAGAGGGTTGTCCTTTTGTTTGTTGTCTCAAAGAGACAAAATAAAAGCACTCATATGAATGGTTCTAATTGCCATGTTCTTTCTAGTCTCGTTTGGTTTCGAGAGCCTCCCTGTCCCGTTGGTTGAGCCACTTTGAAGTTCCTCATATCAAACTTCATCAGGACGGTTGTTGCCGTCTTAAGAGAAAGAGAGAATGGAAGAGGTCCCTTGGCCATCCAATAAGAAAGCCATCTAATGAAAAGAATAGAAGAACTAGAAGACTCTTTCATGACATGATCGAGCACGGGTCACTAACTCTTCTTAGAGTGAGGGTACCTATTATTCATCGGCGGGATGTATAAAGGCTCTAAGTCCTTTTATCTCGCTAGGTAGGGCATTAACGGTCTAAGCACTATCTTCTAAGGTTGAGACTTTCCCCTCTTCTCTAAGCCTGGAAATGGTGTCTCGTATGCCTTTCTCTTATACTAATAGCTCTTATTTTGACAAAGCCCTCTTATTTCAGTTAACTCTGTCCCCTCTTTAAGACAAGGCAGATCTTTAGACAAAGACTTAAAGAAGATTGGGAGCCATTGGCATTCCCCTATTTGAGATATTAGGCCTTTTCGTGCAACCTCTTCTAGCTGCATATATTCCCTAAGAGCAAGAGGGGATTCAAAAAGACAAAAAAAAAAGGGCATAGCGGTAAGACAGAAGAGCCTATTATATTACTCATTCCTACTCCTATATACTAGTAGGTCGCTAACTCTCTTTAGAGTAAATGGTTGAATCTAGAAAGTTGAAGCAGAATCTCGCGGCTGAGTAAAAAGATTGTGACAGCAGAGGGAAGAGCCTATCAATAAGGCTTGTATGGTGACTCTTCTTTACATATGAAATCACCGAGTACATTTGTGATTTTTGAGTAAGGGTCACAGATGATGACCTTACAGCTATTATTAATAAAGATTATCTTTTCAATGTTACACCCGTACCCTCTCCCGTTGGTCGAGCTAAATTGCATCCACCCTCTTTCTCACATACATATAGAAAGAAATACGAGAGGCTAGCAAGCTTTGTATAAAGCTCATCCAATTCCTTGCCTCAGCTAATGTCTCGATTACGTTTCAAACAACTTTCATTCCCTCTGGCAAATAGTTTCTTTCATAGTTGTGTAGCGTATTCAAACTCTAAAGCCTTCATTGTCCACAAACTCCATTCCTCAGCAAAGCAATCCGGTCGGTGCGGAGCTTCCTTAAGGGAATGGGCTGGAAAGAGCTTGGGTACTTTGGTGCTTGGATCTATTATTCAATTCATTGTATTGTATCAGTGGTCACTAGGGCTCCTTCCCCAACCTAAATCTCTAGTTCAAAGCATGCTAAGCCCACCCCATCTACCTATTGTCGAAGGTCAATTGTTGCTCCCTCTCTCGAGATTGCAATCCCTTTCGAGTCGGGAAGGAATGAGTAATGGGTCGGGGAATCATCACTTACTCTTACTGAAATGAGACTGCACCGATTGTTCATTCCTTAAAAGGCGCCAAGGACTCTTTCTCTTCCGAATGCTGACGACCCAAAGCAAAAAAAGGTTTAGAATCCCCTTAAGTTGTCTCTGTAATTTTGCTCTTAGTCCTCTTTTGGGGCATTCATCCCTTTAATAGGCATTAGAAAGACTCTTAATTCCACCCACTTTCTCCACACAAAAAGGAGATTCGGCCTAACGCTTTCACGATTCATATCCTTTAGCTTGCGCAATAGTCACAGCATTCATTCTTTTATACTCCACTTGGGGCTAAAGTACGTGAAGCCATTTCTGCCCAAGATTTCAAGTCAAAATAAAAAATTGGGTATCAAGGCATTTTCCATAATGGAAGGCTACTTCATAATGTAATTTGGTATCTCCATATAGCTGTAAAATAACCTTTTTTGAGAAAGTACGGAGCAAAGCAAAGTAGTAAATACTTTGAGTCTTTGGAGTGAAATAAGT
>JAOTQR010102784.1:0-11904 GCA_025774065.1 Solanum ossicruentum | reverse complement strand
GTGCGATAGGAAGAGGTAGTCAGAAACTCTTTCTCTGCTTTGAATAGAAAAAATCCTTTTACCTGGACCAAGAAAAAGCATATAAATCAAAGTAGTTGCAATCAAGATAGCAAGCAAAGTCCTATCCCTGAATTTCACTACGGGTGGGAAGAAAGTGATTGCTAGCTCATTGAACAAAGATGTACTTGGGCCACAGGAAAAACATCTCTCTCTATCTATTGGTTCACCTTTAGATATTCATATAGATCTTGAGAAGATGCCTACCTATTGTTATGCCTTCGGATTCGAGATGATGGTATATAGGAACCTTGTTTCATCAAACGACTCTGCCTGCTGCTTCATCATTGATTTTCCCCCATAGATTGTTGGACATGATTCCGGGTCTTTTCTCTTCTAGGCTTTCCCCTCTCTACCTAGGACGCATTTACTGGCTAAGCTCACAAGCTAGGGGCCTAACCAAGGCAAGATCCTATTGTGGTGTAATCAATAGCTTATGATTCTTATTTTACTCAGCGTTAGAGGATCTAGAGTTCCAGTCTTTCTATTTATATCCCGCCAGTCATAATAAAAGACTTTTTACCTTCTATTCCTTTGCAAACCAGTAACAAAGTGCTTGGTATTGTCCCTGCATGTGGTGTGGTGTTTTCCCCTCCCTGTAGAATAAGCATCGGAGGACCTTCCATAATGGATTCTCCTCCTGAAGTCAGAGTATCAAGATCTTTTCCTCACCTCGTTGGCTATTCCGATTTCTTTTTTCTATGTGGTATGTGGTGTCTTCATTCCCCATAGCTGTATTAGTAGTCCCTGGTAATAGAAGTCTTTCCCTAATGAAGGAAGCCTTTTAAATCTCCTTCAAGCAAGTAAAAGCTAGCAGTCGTAGGGTAAGCCCTTTTGTCAGCCGTTGAGCAAGTGAGTTCTTTTTTAGCTAGTTTCGAAAAAGAAAGTGCCATTCTATCTGCCTTTGAGCTCAGCTAATCCCCAGTCCCTTTTGTTGCAGTTGCAGTAAAAGGGGAATCCATTAGATTAGGAAAGCAAGATTCATTTTCCTAAGAAGAGAATCAAGCGACTTCTGGACTTTCTGTGGCTAGCCCCTCTATCGATTGTGAGTTCCCAGACATAGGGAGTTCTCTTTCCCCAGTTTGAGATCCTGTTGGCTAGTTTGAAAGTGTTTACTTTACAGAGGGTAATCTTGTAGTAGTACCGCTCCCGATAGTGATCTCTTTTTTGGGATCCAGGCTGTTTTCCCATCCTGTGATCAAGGTTATGATAAAAGCCTGTTTTGTAAATCCAACTAAAGGTTAGCAAATTCAATCTGAGTCTAAGGAAATTTCTTTTACTTTACACCGAGACACTCCTTTTCTTTTCCTTCCTTGTGCGAACGACTGGACTCAATTTTCTAAAACAAGTAAAGATATTTGCAATTCTCATCACAATGTTGTACCAGCTGAGAGAATAGTTTACAGGCAAGAAATACAAGTATAATAATTTCACCCATGAGTCCAAAAGTTTCTAGTGCTTTATTCTTATCGGTTAGCTGCCAGTTCTATTCCTGCCAACTCCTTGTTTCCTTTTAGCGGTAATGGGGAATTATGAACTGTGACTGATTCACCTAAGGCCATAGCTAATATGATCTTTCTTATCTTACGCTATTCCTATGTAAGAGAGACTTATATGGTCTAACGTCTTGGTGATTTGGAGAATAAATTCATTTCACCGATGCTTCAATCATTTCTCGCCCGGGACTTCTTCCTTGAGATCTATCTTTGGAGAAGCTTACCTATGTTATAGTTATGAAACTAGCTACTCAAAAGCCTTTGCCTATAGCCTCTACTTCTACAACTATAATAGGGTTATCCTAATCACCACCTCCCTTTCTTTCTATCTCCTTCGGTTAGGTAGTTCTAGCACTTTCTTTGAAAAGAAAATATGGTTCCATGGATCGGGTTTCTTTCAAGTAGTGAAGCACTAAGAAAGTCTTTTAGCATGCCATTTTCTAAATCAGTTTAGGTAAAGCATTCCCGAAGTTTAGAGATTTGCTGAGTGTAGATAAATCTTAAAGTGTTCTTTCATCCGCCTTTTCCCTTATGGCAGATTCGAAAAGTATCCCATCTTTGAATCAAAAATCTCATAAAAGAGAAAGATGGCCGCCATAAAGCATCGTACCATTATTGGAATTGGAATCGGTCAGGTCTTTAAGGCTTCTATCTCCTGTTAATTTTCTTTGTTTTGTCACCTCGCTTCGTTTGACTTTCAACTATGTGAATAAATAAATGGGGCTTATCATTGCATTAAACTTCCTTGAAAGGGTACGGAGTGGATCCTCGTACCATGCGACAACTTTGGATCAATTCCTCGTTCCTTTTGAGCTTCTAGTTCTTTTGGATTGTAGCCCAGGAGGGCACTCTGGAGCAACCTTTCGAACTGCTGCTGAATCCATGGGCAGGCAAGAGAGAACCAAACAAACTGAAAGATCTTAGTAGCCAGATGAAAAGAAAGCAAAAGCGATTCCCATTGTAGCTAAGGGCGAAATGGGAGCTGCCTAAACCGTGAAAATGGGGTGGGTTGTGGGAGAGCAATAAAAATGTCGTGTAGCAAGGTGAAGCAGCCTTAAGGTTGCACCCTAGATGGCAAAAGTCCAGTAGCCAAAAGCATCACTAGCTTAGGCTCTGACCCAAGTAGCATGGGGCACGTGGAATCCCGTGTGAATCAGCAAGGACCACCTTGCAAGGCTAAATACTCCTGGGTGACCGATAGAGTACCGTGAGGGTAAAGAACCCCCAAGAGTGAAATTGAACATGAAAGCGTAAGCTTCCAAGTAGTGGGAGGAGCTAGGGCTCTGACCGCGTGCCTGTTAAAGAATGAGTTGGCAACTCATAGGCAGTGGCTTGGTTAAGGGAACCTACCGGAGCTATAGCAAAAGTGAGTCTTCGTAGGGCCATTGTCACTGCTTATGGACCCGAACCCAGGTGATCTATCCATGACTAGGATGAAGCTTGGGTGAAACTAAGTGGAGGTCCGATCGACTGATGTAGAAGAATCAGCGGGTGAGTTATGGTTAGGGGTGAAATGTCAGTCGTACCCAGAGCTAGCTGGTTCTCCCCGAGGTGCGTTGAGGTGCAGCAGTTAACTGGGCATCTAGGGGTAAAGCACGGTTTCGGTGTGGGCCGCAAGAGCTGTACCAAATTGAGGCAAACTCTGAATACTAGATATGGCCTCAAAATAACAGGGGGGCAAGGGCGGCTTCCGGAGTTTCTGGTTTGCATGTCTTTCATACTAAATTGCCTCCTTTGACTCGTGCATGCTTATGTTTAGATAGGTTAGATACTTCTTATATTAGGAGAATTATTGTAAAGGAGTAGTAAGGGAGCCCCGATCTAATCTTACACGTGCAAGGACAGTCCTCTGAATAGAGTCCATTGCATCCCACAATAATCGACGAGCAGCCCTCGTACATTTAGCATAAACCGCTTTAAACTCGAAAGTCTGTCCACTCTGAGTGTGCAGAGCCTTATTACCTTATTAATAGGAGGGATGCAAGGAATTCATGCTACGAATGCCATAGCAAGTGAATCAGAATAAGCCCTATCCCAGCTACTGATTGGAAAGTCTTATCGTCATCTGTATAAAGCATTTATCTATAGGTTTTTCACTTTTCATTCATTGAATGACTTGATTCCCAAAGTCAGAAGGAAAACTTCTAGTGTACCCAGTTGCAAGTCATACACTATATCTTGCACACGAGATAGAAAAGTAAGAGTTCGGAGAGTTGTCTGACAACCTTCCCAGTTCCTGCTTCGGTTCCAAGAGAAAGGAAGGCGCTGACTGATAGTACGTGCTAGCCAGTTTGATACTATACTCCTTGCTTTCGGAGTGGAAAGAGTGAGTGGAATAAATGAAAGGAGTTGAACGAAAAGGTATATATATCTTCGAGATTGAAGTGAACGAACAGAATACTTGAAGTGAGTCTAACTAGTATAACGAGTAAGATAACAAGTACTAGAGCTCCCTACTCTCAGTGCACTACTTATAGGAGGATAGGCAAAAGTTGCGTGCAGTTCAAGAGAGATCGACCAAAATCAAACGGTGGATAGAGCAAGGGTTTCACGCTCAAAGGATGGGCTATTTTACATAATACGGATCAGCATATAGCCTTTTTCTTCTTACGATCCTCTCGTTTCTGCTTCAGCAGAATATGATGATTCGGCTTTAGCTGCTTCGTCTATATCTTCACATTATTCAAATGATCCTAAAGCTACCCTTTTCTTTATGTTTGTTGTAGCTCGCCCTTACTTAGCTTCCTTCCCTGAGCTAGCCTCCTCTACCATGTTTCTGTATGCCATTAGGAGAAGTCAATCTGTGCAATCCTCAATCATGAACCCGGCTCTGCATGAAAGAAATGTGTGTCTATATTCACTTTCATTCAGAACAAGTAACGACTGAGATACAGTGGAAGCTGGTGTGAACAAGCGCCGAACGGTGTGAATAAAGACCTCTTGTCGGTGTGCGTTAGTGAAGCTAATAGTTCAGATGTGCATTCCTTTTCTTGCTACATTTCCTTGGTACCTGAACCGGAGACCACTTCATGCTCCAAACTCGAGAAGAAGCTTTCGAAGGCTCTTGTACCATTACTTGTACTTGTTATTACACTAGTTATTTTTGGCATGATCAATATATAGTGATCAGTTGTGATTGCTCAAACTACGGTACATAGTTTCAAGTTAGGCCTTACTTGAGTATGGCCTCCTCTCCCAGGTCTCAGCTTTAGGCTCTAACTGAAAAACGTATGAAAACAGCAAGGCAAGTAAATGCATGAACTGGAGGCTTTCTCTCATAGGAATCTTCCTTTCATCAATATACGCCTGATCGGCGAGTTCAATCACACTTATAGGTCTGCTACTTCATAGGCATCACCTCACTTAGATCGCTGGGGTTGGAGCTTCTTAAACCTCTATACATGACACTCCTCCCTTATCTTGGGCTTCAGTAGGTTTCCTATGCTAGTGAATCAGATCTTTGGCTTTACTGTGTTACTATTCGGAGAATAGAGGTGATCTCTCTCTATCTTCAGTCAGTCATTTCTACCGGCTCAAGCACTATGCACCTTTAGGAAGGAAAGCAAGTCCCATCGATTGAGTTGTTGATGGAATAAGGGCTGCTTTCAAACTTGAAAGAGGCCCAGGTCTTGGAATCGGGTAGGACCAGCTATTAAATTTGTCCAGCCGAAAGGGAAAGGCAATGACTATCAGTTCTGACTCTTTTTCCAAAGAAAGCGAGTGGAATATAAGACAGCGAGTAAGGGAGTGAGTTTGTCCAAATAAGCTCTTAAGAAGTAAAGTTTCACTCGACAAAAAGGGTTTGGACTGAAACCATTCTCAGACGGAATTGACTGACTTCTAGTTGCATCAGATCTAGAGATCTGTTGCTAGTTCCGATAGAAGGAAAAGAGTAAGGTTTAGACTTTACCCAGTTGAACTCAAGGTTGGTAATAAATTGAAGTTGCTCAGTCTTCTAGCATATAGGAGTGAGATATATTGAAGAATGAACTTAGCCTTCAACCACAAAGGGGGTCCTTTTGGCAGCCGATTCTGGTTCTCTATCTATCCTCTACCCTGGCTTTGTGCCTAAAAGGACGAATTGCAATGAAAGCATTAGATAGATCTCTGTAGATCGAGTAGGAGGGGAAAAACCTTCTGAGTCTCGATTCCAGGAAACAAGGGCAGCAAGAAGACGACCATTACTCGGGGAAAATCGGGTTCCCTGCATAAGACAAAAGACAAACGAATCTCTGGTCTATCTGGGGGATAGCAAATACAGCTTTATCACCTCTCAATTTCCTCGCTTTGATCTCTTTCTCGGAAATTCCATTCTCTCCATAAAAAATCAAAGAAAAGAAAGAAAGGCGAGATAAACAAATAAAGAGCTAACTTTCTTTATTATTATGTAAGATTAGAAGGTGCAAAATGAATCGGCGCAGGAGCTACTACAATTGCTTCAGCGGGAGCTGTTACCGGTATTGGAAATGTTTTCAGTTCCTTAATTCTGTTGTGAGAAATCATTCATTGGAAAAACAATTATTTGGTTATGCTATTTTGGGATTTGCTTTAACCGAAGCTATTTCCTTGTTTTCCTTAATGATGGCCTTCTTAATCCTCCTTGTCTTTTAGAAAAAAAAAAAGAAAAGACTGGAAGCGGGCTAGTCCCCGAAAATGCCCGGTACTTTAGCGTTGGGGACAAGTAAGATTATTAAAAGGTTTATCCGCCATCTTTATCACAAATTGAATATCCTGTTAATCTGCCATCCCTAGCCCATCTTGCTCTTCCAATTCCATTTCGAGAGTCATCATAGCTCTTTTAGACATATACATGCAGCACCCTTTTATTTTTCGGCATAGACCCTTCTTCCTCCTTGCGATGCAAAGGCAATGTCAGGGAGGTCGAGAGAAGGGGAGCATATATGGGTGGTATGAAAGCCATATGTGGAGGCATGGGCCTTTCTCACGAAGACGAAGCCTAGAGATGAGTCTATTCCAAATTGACTAGAAACTCTGGTGTAGGAGGCTTGATGACAGGTGATAAGGTGAGGAAAAGAAAAGTCAAGCTTGACCTAAGAAAACACTGGTTCTCAACAACATCAGAATGAGGTTTTTTCCTTTTCTATTTTCTGGAAAACTTTGTATATGAAAGAAAGCAAAGGAAATACTAGTATATAGTACTCCATGGGTAATAAAGTAGTAGTTTTTCAGTGAGAGAAAACAACACAAGAGCCAAAGCTCACCAGATGTTTCTGAAGTCATTCATTACCCAAAGCAAAAGGTAACTCCAGTCTAGAGAGCTCTAGTGTATTAAAGTAGCATAGAGGTTTTCCATATATTTGGTCTAACGCTTCTATAGCACCGGTTTCAAAGAGAATGCTAAGTTTCTCGAAGAAAGGTAGCCATGGAAAAGAAGGTCAATCTTTTGCTCCTTTATTCGTGAGTTGCTCATTTATGTAGATCTCTACTGACAAACTAGAACATGCTCCCTCTAAGAAGACTGGGGTGGAATCTGCATTGAAACATCACTCCGATATCAAGAAATCAGAATCCAAGTTCCAAGATCAGGATTCAACTTCTACTCTGTCAACTAGTCAATCTAATCATGTGGAGGCTGCAATGGGAAAAAGTAAGACTGTTCTGCAAAATTTTATAGCTCAGGGGTAGAATTTTAGATGTGCAAGCAGAGAGTGGAACAAAGGCATCCCTATCAGGCAAAAGTGCCACCAACACTCTTCCTCAGTCGCAAGTGCATCATGATCATCCAACGGCTTTCCTATCTTATCCTTAGGCTGACACTGACTTTGGAAGGCTCGTAGCTACTTATGGATCAAATGCCATCATTTATCCTCAAATGATGGGTGTCACCTCCACAAGAGTTGCACTTCCTCTTGAATGCATAGAGAGCTTGCCCATTTATGTGAATATGAAACAATATAGTGCTATCCTCAAAAGGCGACAGATCCGTGCCAAGCGTCAAGCTCAAAATAAGCTTGTCAAAAACAGAAAGCCATATCTTAATGAGTCTCGACATCGTCACGCAATAAAGAGAGCAAGGGGTTCTGGAGGGCGCTTTTTCAACACAAAGAATATGCAACAATCCAAGCCTTTATCTCCAAAGCACGATAGAAATATCTTTAATCGTCAGGCAGGTGCAACATATCTAGTTACATGGTTCAGCGCTCAAAGAGTGGTAGTTGGGGGACTTCCACCCAATCTTCTTCTGATGTGACAAGCATCTTCAATGGCGATGACATGTTCTAGCAGCCAGAGTTCAGAGTCTCTGTCTTCCCTTTTCACATGGGTGCTACTATGCAGGTAGCTGAAGACTTCATGCATGTTGGAACCTGACAGCACGCTTGTCTTATCCATGGTGGCGGTGCCAACACAGGCTGCATTGCAATTGCATTCTTATTGGTGCACACAAATGGATAATTGACAGTTCATCCTTGGCTATGTTACTCTCCCTTTTCCAAATTGAAACCTGTAACAACACTTTTTCCTAAACTTTGGTCATGGTATGGTATATGGTTTATGGTTAATGAGAAAAAGAGCGCAGGTTGGTGCTACACGTCATTAAGAAGGGCAAGTAAAGGAGAAAAATATATTGTTCTTGATCAGAAATAATGCATATTAAGGCCATTTTCTCCTTTTTGTGGTCGAGCGGGATCATCTTGGACTTTTATGTTTGTACTTATTACTGTTGTTTGCATTTGTGATTTTCGTTCTTCTATGCTTTGTATTGTTCGA
This sequence comes from Solanum ossicruentum, assembly GCA_025774065.1. Lineage (NCBI taxonomy): Eukaryota > Viridiplantae > Streptophyta > Magnoliopsida > Solanales > Solanaceae > Solanum > Solanum ossicruentum. The sequence continues at coordinate 3,622 of JAOTQR010102784.1, read as the reverse complement.
ATTCTTAATAATTTTCACTAGGGCTTTATGCAGAACTTATTGAACAAAAAAAAGAAAAGAGATGCGGGTTTTCTGTTGTCAGTCTTGCTTCTGCTGAGCTAGCTATTCCCTGGGAGCTGACCCGAGAACTCTAATAGCTCTATCTTAGTGAGTGTTGGCTAAGAAGCTCTTTTTGGCAAAAGAATAGTACTCCTATTCGTTCCTATTCTTTCTCACTACTTTTCGATAGCGTAATTTTGTACCTAAGGGAAACACTCTCTCTTGTGCTATTTAATACTAACCCTAACCTATTATGCTTCTTCCGCTTAAATGATTTAGGAATGACCGGCAGTGCGGTAGCAAAGGTTTGAAGAGCTGAGTTGATAGACTCTGTAAATGCCATCTTGTATTGTATATATGCAAAGTAATCCGGATTAGGGATAAGCAGTTTTGCAAAAGGTCCCTATGAGACAGGTCTGGATCAAAATCTCTCAAAATCAATTAGGAGGATCCTAAATATGATATGGGGATATAGGATTCATCAGCTAATGGAGAAGTTGATTTACAAGCGACCATTTACATAAAGTACGAACGAAAGCTAAGACCTTTCTCCAACTGGTTCGTTTACTTTGAAAGAGAGAAAACTATTCCTACAACTTATTTTAGAATATAATACAGAGCTGAGCCTAACAATAATCTTGACTTCAAAGAAAGTTCTCTATGATATGCTTTCTAGGAATTAGAAGTCCTAGAACCCTTTACCGTGACGAAAGAAAGATGAATCCTTGTATATTCCACATCAAACTCATCGTATTGAGAGTTCCATCCCAACCCTTCACTTTTGCCTATGTTTCTCTTCCTTTTTTCAATGCTATACAGTTGAATTATATCCATTATATAATACCCTCTTTTTTTGGGCTAAAAACGTATTTTTCCACCCATTTTTGACAGCTTTTTCATTAAATGTCATAAGATAGCAACTTTTGGCTTTTCATTGAATTCCAGGAAAAAGCATCGAAAAATCCCGGGTTTAATACAATGATTTCACCTTCTTTTTGTTCACTTGAAAACAGTTCTTCTTTAGTTCATTGAAATTGGTTGAAAGTGTTCATAGCATTTCTTGAATGAAAGTCTAAGCCTATAGACCAAACAAAGATGATAAGGCTTGCTAGTGGTTTCACCTTCTTTCCTCTTAAATCCCCTTGTATATAAAAGAGTGAAAAAGTGCTTGCTATCTTTTGCTGCTATATGAGATGGAATGATGTTCATTTTAATTGGAACTTTCTTAGCGCTCCTTCGTCGCCTTGTTTGATAGCTATATGGATAGGAATTCTTTCCATTCATTCTCACTACTTTCCGATTATGCGGGTTAACCTACTATAGTAGCTAATTCGGCTGCTTCCCCTGGCCAACTACCTATTCAACTTAACCTTCTATGAAACCTTATACCTCTCCCTTTATTGTAGTCATACGATCTATCAATTCCGTATCAATAGTGAAGTGGCTTTCTTCATGGTATTTGTGACAGCTTTCTAGTCAGATCAATTCCACTCTAATCAATCAATAGCAGTATGCTGAAGGTAGATGCTAGTTGGCTTCAAAGAAGGTTTTGTTGTCATTACAGGGCAAGTAAGAATACTAATTACAGGGCGAGTAAGAACATGTTCTTTATAACCTTGACTGGTGTTAGTGTTGCTACTTAATTGTTGAGAAAGGCAAAGTAGTAGTTATAGGTTAGATAGAGATAGCACCTTCTCTCGCTAGAGGTTGTTCCTCTCTTTTCAGTCGAGCCACTTCGAAGTTCCTGTAATTACTTTGGGAGTTCTTCTAGTTCGGTGGGAGCCATTCGATAAAGTTTTTTAGCCGGGGGCCGTGCACCTGGAACCGACTCCATTTGGTGAGAAAGAGTCCTTCGGGAAGGAAGAGCTCTCGGTAGTTGCGGTGGCATGACATTTGAGAACTTAGTCAATAAATCTGTTATACCTTTCGGACTTATTTTATTGAATAGGGTATCCCCAACATTTGTGTTTTCACTAATAGTGGCTGGGTTGGTAACTGCCCCCTTTCCCGCACTATCATGAATCTAAAGCTGAGAAAGCACTGCTGCTAAATCGACTGAAGCAACTGGATCAGGGCAAACAACCACTGATGCTGGCGGCTCAATAAAATTTCTTAGGCAACCTCTTTATGCACGTCGCTATCCTATCATGAGAATGTATGACATTCACCACCGGGTACCGAAATGATAAGGATGGACTACTGCCAAAGAGATTGCTGCCTTAGGGCTTTAGAGACATATGAACGTTAGCCGGACAGGCCCAACGACGAAAGAACCTGGTCTTCCTAGGTTCCAAGTAGTTGGGGTTCTCCCATAGAGGATAGGGCTATTTTTCTTGGAAAACAATCGAATCGAGGGTTTGGAGGAGAATTGGCCATTCAATCTTTTGAACTAATCGACACGAAAATTGGAAAAAGAGATACGAATGGAGAGGAATAACCAATCGATGAAAGAACATGAAACCATTCTGTTTCAATAAAGGTACGAGAAAGGGTTGGGGGCAATGAAATAGGTGAAGTGGTTGAATTTTGCGAGCTGTTCCACCCACTGCTAGATGTGATTCCAAGAGCCGAACGAGAATGAATACCGCCGATCCATTTCGGATCGACCGAATTGGTACAGAAGTTGTAACATAGGAAAACCACGGAAAACATGACTTATTTGAATAACTCGGTAACCTACCAATTGTAGAAGTAGGATTTTTGGCAAGCAATAAGCACTTAAATAATACAATTCAAGTGTACCATCTTCTTTCTCAATTTGAGGAAAAGGTACGGAAGGAAAAGGAAACAACAGAAGGATCTGAATCGGACCTAAATGGGAATGACATGAAAAGTCTTTTTCAAAACCTAGCATTAAGGGCATTACGACGATATACGAGAGGAATAGAGAAAAACTCGTGATCGGTGTAGAGGGGAAGATCTATTTGTGACATAGTTCAAGAAAGAGTTGTCTCATTTCCTTACTTCTTTATAATTCATTCACTTCAAGACTGGTTCTAAACGCCGCGTAACATCATCTTCAACCAACCTCCACCATTCTTTCGGAGCGACCACTAAAGAATTTCTTATACACTAAAGAGCTGCTTATATACGTTTACTAAAAGACTGACTTTCATTCTTAGTCCAGTGTGAAACTAAGAAAGAGAGATGTGCCTAAGGCGGCATGTAAGAAAACTGTGCACGTTAAGAGATGAGGAGAGATGTTCGCAATTACTACCACTATAAAGCCGCCCCCTATCTTCTAAAGGGGACCGTCACTTCGTTCTTACCTTCTTGGCTTAGGCTTCCAACAGAACAACATGGCCTTTCCGCCCCGCCACTAGCAGAAGCTAAGCTCTTGAAAAGCACGCTAAGAAAGGTTTTTTCTGTCGCCCTTTCTGTGCAACAGTCCACTGGTAGCGGGAAAGAGGGTTACCGTACATAAAAGAGTCTTCCAATTCTTACTGAAGCTCTTTCTTACCAGTCAATCAAGTAGTACAAGAACTCTATCTTATCTTATAGCCTGGCGCGGCGGGTCTCCTTTTAAATTAATGTTGTAGATAGAAGAAAGTATTAGATAGATGAGGAGTAGATGAGTGAGTGA
>JAOTQR010102783.1:51550-69845 GCA_025774065.1 Solanum ossicruentum | reverse complement strand
CGTGTGGTGCGGGGATTGTTTTTTTATATATAAAATATATATATATATATATATATATATATATATATATATATATATGTGTGTGTGTTCTTAGAGACAAGTTTTTAAGAAAATAAAACATGAAATGAGCATAACTTAAAATGTCTGTCAAAAAATTTTGAGACATAAGCAACATCTATAGAATTTAGATAGACTCAACTAGATAAAAGATGGAATAATTGATGAAAGGAAACAACTCAAACTAACATAGATGCATGCCCCAAGAACCAACCATGATCATGCCCTCATCATTCTAATTCCCAGGTCATGTGGTGTCACACATCCTCCTACCCCCAAATATATATCCTACAAGGAGGTTGTGAGAAACTTGACAAAATTAGGTACCCTTGCCAAAAATTCTGCGTGATTCATCTCTTCATGATCTAAGCCCATTTGTGCATCACGGTCAGCCAGATGATGGACCTTCGGATGAAGCGACTTGCAAGTTTGATCTCACCCCTGTATCTAGTAGTCACATGCAGTAATTACATCTTTACTATGTTTTTCTAGAGTTGACCCTGACTCTAGTTCTTCTCGCAAATTTCCCCTCTCACGGATCCACTAGGAAATCTCTCGATCAAAATCTGTCTGACTTTTCTGATCACAATCCCTTAATTGTAGTTTTAGAGATACCTCCAGTTCTGCTACTTGTGCCCCCCTTACTGTCGCCAACTTAATCTGCCCTTGATGAAAAACTTCCTTTTGAGCTGCCTTAGCCCTTTCTTCTTCGATTTTTGCTTGTTTCTGAGTTAGAGGAACTTCAGCATGCTCCAAGTCTACTCTTAGTGCCTAATTAATGGTGAGGTAATCACTCATAGCCAACACGATCCTTATCTTTATCTCTGCCTCATGATCAGTTGACCCTTTTATAGATCTCTCTGGTCTAACTTGCAAAGATGGTTGTTTTTTGAACCAATCAGAGTACCCTGGGTGAACCTCTCCTCTATCACGCTCCCTAACCATAGTTTCAAGTCCCATGACAAGACAACCATCCCAAATCTTCTGGACTCAAGAGGTGCAGTCCTTGGTCTTATTTCAGACACAACCTCTTTCATTTCCTTAGTGATAGGGATAATCTATCGTCTTTCCAACTGATGCAGGACAGGCAACAATACATATGGCGAGACGCCCCAAATACCTATCAATAATAAGAAAGGGCGAATAGATGGCATGTGTATGACCTCTGACCAAGGGAATTAGTGAAAGTTACATGTGATCTATCTAACATTAGTAAATGTCAATGCTCGATCTATGCATTTACCCATTCTGGGCAATCGTAGTTTTCCACCCTTTTAGCATGGCTTGTGCTGTATTCGCTACAATCTGGAATAAACCTTGCCACCTTACGAGGCTAGTAGAGATGTTCTATTATCTATAGTTACAATAATATGTTGCAACCTTCAAAGAATCCCTTTCCTCCCTGGAAAGATGTCAAGGCACGATAAATATCAGCTAAGATCATTGGGACGATGGTATGGCCCTCTTTCTCAACCAATACGTTTACTACCCCAGCTAAGTGGATGTTAATCTTCTTATCTCTCCTTGGAAAGACCATTGTTCCCAAAAAAGCCACTATAAAAGCAAAACACGTATGGACTTTCCATGTTTCGAAGCTTCCTATGTTGTAAAGTTGTTTCCCAAATTGTTAGAACCTTTCCTCCTTTCTGTACCTATCATATAAAAATTGCAATTAAATCTAGCCTTTGTCCAAGGATTTCACCTTGGTCTTGAAAATGTTCATATGTAGGAAGAATTTGTTGATGGAGATGTTCCTCTGAGCTACGAGTTTCTGATGAAGCCATTTTATCTCAAATCCAGTAAATCCAGCTATCTCCTCCAAGGATGGGGTAAGTTTGTAATTTGAGAAATGGAATACATTATTCGTAGGATCCCAAAAGGATATCAATGCTTCAGTAATGTCCCTCTTGGGGTTTACTTGCATAATTCTGGTCAAGAAGCCCAAATACTTGAGTATCTTTCCCTGCTCTGTCAGACCCATATCATTCTACCACGCCAAGAGTAGCATAGGAGTACAATCCACAACCTGAAATGGTGCATTTGCATCCCTTTTCCTCTTCTGACACTTTCCTCGAACCAGTGAAGACATGTTGTATCTAGGGGGGAGGATGATGAGTCGTAAAAATACGACTTGTATAAGGATTTAACAAAGAATTTTTATGCGTTCTTAAGCAAACTTGTTATTTTGATGTTTGTTTTTGTTGTTTTTCAGGAAAAATTATTGAGGCATGGATATAGGACAAATAAAGATAAAATGAACGTAAAGAGGCCAAATATGAGTATTTGGAAATGACCCAGGCAATTAGAGAAGAATTGAGCCAAAGTGAGGGTCCACGTGGACCTCCACTGCTCATGTGACTTCCCACGAGTCGTGAGCTCCTTTTTGGCCTTACACATGGCCATGTAGGATGGTGTGGCAGTGCAAATTGGCTAACGCAAGCATGACAACATACTTTGCGGGTGATGGGAAATGATGCAGGCTGTGCGTTGGCCCATCAAAGTGATGTGAATGCATCACCATTGTAAACAAAGCAACATATATTAAGGGATACCAGAGGATGCACTAAATGGGTTGTCTGTAGTGACACAGACCATTCTACCTGCTATCAATGTGAGGTGATCTCATACCGTTGAAAGTTGAAGATCCTGCGCTAAGTGATGTGAGACGGGATGTGTCAAGGGCTATATGACCAACCACAGTCTGTGACTTGGCCCCTGACATCAAAGGAGAGCTGGAAAATGCTAAGGCCAAGAAGATAGTCTATTTCACGGACCATCCGAACTCACACATCCCGTCTACTGGCATGTGGAGAAGATGTTGGAGAGGAAACAAAGTGCAACCAAATGGGCCATTTGGCAAGTCCATTTACCATTTTACCGACCGTTTGGTGACCATGTCCATGCCGACAAATTTTTCCTATTTTAATTAGGATTAGGTTTTCTTTAATCTAGGATGGCATAGAGATAGAAAACATTGAAAAATATTATTTTCTGAGGTATTTCACAATATTTTAGGATTTTTGCATATCGAGTTCAAGATTGTAACTTGTGGATTCATTGATTCTTCAATAGTAAGTCATTTATTAAGAACTCCTTGTGTCATTACGAGTTTTGTTCCTTGAATATGTTAGGCTAAACCCACAACTAGGGTTGTGGGAACCATGACAAATAAATAAGATAGGCGAATATCGGGTAAATCTCGGGATTGATTAGCGTAAATATCATAGTAATCTTCATTATAATTTCTTCCTAGATGAGTCGATGCATTAAGGTAAGCCTTTATTCATTAGATGCCCAAAAGGAATGTTTTAATTGGGAAAAGAGTTCTACAATGGAAATTCAGGTTATTAACCTAGTCTAAGTACTTAATATTGAAAGGTGATGAATGATATGCATTTAAGAGGGACCGTGAGGTGAATTAGATGTTACATAACTTGTTAGATCCTATATATGTAATCATTAACAAGCTTTCCACTTGATTCGACTATCGCATCAGATTTCATGGGGAACACAATCCTACCTTCACAGAAATTGTTTGAAATCTAGTCGTTCTTGCACTCATTTATTACTTTAGTTGAGTAAAGTAGTTTGAAAAACCAAAACCCCTTATTTACTTTATGCACTTTTTACGGGAATAGATATTACATATGAAAACGGTGCTGATAGATACATTCTCACCTCATCCTTATAGGATCAACCTCAACTCTGGTTGAGTTCTATATTTGATCAACGACCACTTTACTATTCCATTAGGAGTGTAAATTAGGGCATATCAAATTTTGGCACCACTGCCGAAAAGATAAAAGTTGTAGACACAATGACCAGGTACGATGGCCAAGGTTATAATTATGATGAGAAGGCAAACTTCTTAGGCAGCTAGGGGGGTTATCACCCATTCAATGGCGGTAATCAAGGTCAGAACAATGGTCATGATCAGAACTATAAAGGAAACTAGCAGAACATAGATGACTATAAGAACCGAGAGTGCCAGAATGATGATGGGGGAATCTCCAAATTAGAAGAGAAGATGGCAAAGGTGCTTGACAGAGTTGAGTCCACTGAGGTAGGAATGCAAGACATAAAAGGGGAGATGTCCAATATTCGGCAGTTGGTCAACTCGAACTCCACCTTGATCAAGTAATTAGAGTAGCAAATGGGGTAATTGTCAGACGCTATAAATCAGAGAAAAGCTGGGTCACTTTCGATTGACACTATTTAGAACCCGAAAAATAATGGTCATTGTATGTCAATAACTACAAAGAGCAGTAAGGTGCCCTCTGACCCCGCTATACCTAGTAATACAGGTTTAGATGCAGCTAAGGGCAAGATGCCTAACCCCATAGAGGCGTATGTTGATGATTTGAGTAAAGAAGCAGAGGTGACACCAATAGATCCTGAGATTACTAAAGATCTGGAGGTGACAAATGTAGTGACCCAACCTCTGCCAGTCATTCCTAAGCCACCACCACCATTTCCACAGAGGCTACAGGAGAAGGTTGAGGATGACAAGTTTCAGAAGTTCTTTTCCATGTTTAAAGAGATTTCAGTGAACATCTCTCTAGTGGAGGCACTTTACCAGATGTTGGGCTACGCTAAATTCATGAAAGACTTAGTGACTAAGAAGAGGACACCCACAATCGAGCCGGCAAACAGTCTTCACCATTATAGTGCCATTGCCACAAGATCTCTTGTATAACAGAAGGAAGATCTGGGAGCTTTCACTATCCCATGTACCATTGGAGCATTTGATTTCGCAAGAGCTCTCTATGATCTGGGTGCCAACATCAACTTGATGCCGCTGACAGTTTACAGGCAGCTAAGCTTAGGAGCCCCTACACCCACTACAATGTGGCTACTCAGTTCAGATAGATCAGTATAGCGGCCCTTGGGGATTCTATGTGATATGCTGGTTCATGCGGGCTAATTCGTTTTTCCTATAGACTTTTTTATTCTGGACTGTTAGGTGGATTTTGAGGTTCCCATCATCCTTGGGAGACCATTTTTAGCTACTGACAAGGCATTATTAGATGTAGTGCGAGGAGAGCTGACTTTCAGACTCAACACAGAAGAGGTGAAGTTTAATATGTGTGATACAATGAAAAGACGTGGAGAGGTAGCGGTGATGTCTATTCTAGATGTTGAAGATAATTGTCTTTCTGAGATCCCACTTGAGGAAACAATAAGTGTAGACACACTAGCAATAGTGTTGATGAATTTCCCAGATGATGGTATTAGCGGCTATGCAGACAGCATGAATTCGTTGAAAGGTAGGGGAACTAGGCCATTTGTCCCCAGAAAATTAGACTTAGACCAGCAGAACAGGTCCACACCGCCAGCTAAACTTTCCATTGAGGAGCCTCTGGCTGTGGAGCTCAAGGAACTACCGTAAATCCTCAGGTATATATTTGTGGGTGCTGACAACACTCTTCCTGTGATTATAGTTGTAGATCTTCATGAAAACCAGGTAGAGGCACTGCTGGGGGTCCTACAAAAGTTCAAGCGAGCTATTGGTTGGACCATTGTAGATATCATAAGGATTTCTAAAGGGATATGCATGCATAAGATCAAATTGGAGGATAATTGTGTGCCAAGTATTGAGCACCAGCGCATGCTGAACTCACCTATTCAAGAGGTGTTGAAAAAGGAGACCATTAAGTGGCTGGATATTGGGATGATATACTTCATTTCTGATAGCAAATAGGTGAGTCTAGTGTAGTGTGTCCCGAAGAAAATGGGCATGACAGTAATTGCCAACGACAAAAATGAGTTGGTCTTATTGAGACCTATGATTGGATGGCGAGTATGCATGGACCAAAGGTCTTATTGAGACCTATGATTGGATGGCGAGTATGCATGGACTATAGGAACCTTAATAAATAGACCTTGAAAATCCATTTCCCCATGCCCTTCATGGATCAGATGTTAGAGAGGTTGGCAGGTTGAGGGTGGTACTCCTTCTTGGATGGGTACATGGGCTACAATAAAATGTCCATAGTCCAGGAGGATTAGGAGAAGACTACTTTCACTTACCCATATGGGACTTTTGCTTTCAGAATGATGCCCTTCAGGCTATGTAATGCCCCATCCACCTTCCAGCGCTGTACGATGTCGATCTTTTCTGACATGGTTAAAGACACCCTCGAGGTATTTATGGACGACTTCTCTGCAGTGGATGATTCCTTCAATATGTATCTGTTAAATCTTAGCAAGGTATTACAGTATTGTGAGGAGGCTGACATGGTTGTAAATTGGGAGAAGTACCACTTCATGGTCAAAGAGGGGATAGTTCTTCGCCAAAAGATTTCTAAGAAGGGCATAGAAGTGGATAAGGCGAAGATCGAGGTGATTAAGAAACTGTCGCCTCATATATCTGTGAAAGGGGTCCAAAGTTTCCTTGGCCATGAAGGTTTCTACTAAAAATTTATCAAAGACTTTTCAAAGATCGCACATCCTTTTTGCAAACTATTGGAAAAGGATGCAAATTTCCATTTTGATGATAGCTGCAAGCATGCCTTTGAGATTCTGAAGCAAAAGCTGATTTCTGCTCCTGTAGTTGTTGCACCTGACTGGATTGCCCCGTTTGAGGTGATATGTGATGCAAGTGATAATTGTGTGTGTGTTTTTCTCAGACAGAAGCACAACAAGATTTTCTACACCATACACTAAGCCAGCAAGAGCCTCAATAATGTTCAGACGAATTTTACAGTGACTGAGCAGGAATTTCTAGTTATAGTATATTCATTTGATAGGTTTCGAGCATATGGGCACCAATTAAATAGTGCACACCTACTATTTAGCGTATAGATACCTCATGGCAAAGCAAGATGCTAAGCCACGGTTGATCTGATGGGTTCTCTTACTGTAGGAGTTTTACTTTGAGGTCCTAGATAGAACGGATCTAGAACCAAGTAGTAGACTACTTGTCCAGATCAGAGGATGAGTCAAGACTGAAGGATTGGTTGAACGTCGATGATTCCTTTCTCGATGAGTAGTTATTGAAGCTTCTGTTGACCTCATTCCTTGGTTTGCTAATTTTGCTAACTTTCTGGTGAGCGATATTATTCCAGAGGGCCTTAACCCTCACTAGAGAAAAAAAGTTTCCTTTTGATATGCGCAAGTAATTCTAGGATGACCCATACTTGTTCAGAACATGTGCTGATGGGGTTATAAGCGGTGCATTCAGTAAGCAGAGATGTTAAGTATAATGTAGGCCTATCACTCAGCCGCAGTAAGGGGTCATCATGGTGGGGAAAAAATGGTGAAGAAGAATGTCCAATGTGGGTACTACTGGCCCACCATTTATAATTATGCCAATGACTTGGTGCTTGGGTCTGACCAATGCCAACGGCAGGGCAACATCTCAAAGCACCAAGAGTTGCCCATGACCCTGATTCTTGAGGTATGAATTTTTGACGTCTGGGACTTTGACTTCAAGGTCCCATTTATGAGTTCATATAGAATGAAGTACATCCTGGTAGCAGTGGACTATGTTTCTAAATGGGTGGAGGTGGTTGCATTGCCAAGCAATGAGAGCAAGAGTGTTGTCCAATTTTTGAGGCAAAACATCTTTTCTAGATTTAGGACACCCAAAACTATCATCAGTGATGGGCATTCTCACTTCTGTAACATGGATGTTTTTTCGTGTAGCTCTTGCAAAATATGGAGTATGAGAGCAAAAGGTTGCCATACCTTATAACCCGCAGGACACTTTCAAGTGTCAAACAGAGAGATAAAGGGATTCCTGACCAAGTCTGTGAATGCTGCCCATCGGATTGGGGGAGGAAGCTAGATGATGCAATTTGGGCCTACAAGACGGCTTACAAGACACCCATTGGTATGTCCCCAAATCAGTTGGTGTTTGTTAAAGCATATCATCTACCCATGGAATTGGAACACAAGGAACTTTGGGCTTTGAAGAAGCTCAAATAAATTAGGAAGAGGCTGCTGACTTGAGACGAGACTAGCTAGATGAGTTAGATTAGTTTCACCTCCAAGCATATGAAAGTGTAGCACTATACAAATAGAGGATGAAAGCCCAGCATGACAAGCATATTGCCAACGGAACTTCGGTGTTGGTGACAAGGTCTTACTATACAACTCCAGGTTGAGACTCTTCCCAGGTAAATTCAAGTCAAGGTGGTCTGGCCCGTACACGAGTAGCCAGGTCTTTCCCCATGGTGCAATAGAGCTAGAAGTAGAAAATGGGGATCAGTTCAATGTGAATGGGTAGAGAGTAAAGCAATACTTGGGTGCAGGAGAACAAGCCTCAGTGATTGAAGTATTGCTTCTTGACGAAGTCTAACAAGTCAAGACAATGCATCGTGTTGCGACGTTAAATCAAGCACTCTATGGGAGGCAACCCATGCATTATAATAGTTATAAAAAAATTAAATTAATTAATATATAGGTCATGCACTTTTCTTTTTGTTATTCATATTTTCAGGAGAGTATAGGTGCAATTTTGGAGGTCTGAAGTGCACACGAGGAGGAAGGCGGAGCTGGACATTATAACAGAAAAAAGTTGCCAAAGTGTAATGCCACGTGCTGCTGCATGGGTCGTCTGACTTGGGACAGTTCGTAAGGATGCCCGTTAGGTATTATTCTCATGACCCAGGTATGTTATTGAGGTGATAGTGTTGAAGTGTGACCGCATGGGCTATTAAATGACCCCTCTGTACTCACACGACCCTTGTGACATGTCATCCATCATACGGGAATGGTACAAGTTGTTTATTCATGAAAATCGCCAAGTGCTACAGCACAGTCGGTCTATATAGATCATGCACCATGTAACGGCTTGTCAGATGAGTCATCTGGTCATACCAACGCACATAAAGCCAGGCAAGTGGGAATTTTATCAAGGCCAATCAAAAGGGCACTTTAAATGGATCGTCCCACGCCCAACGACTCGTGGGCTACACTATCCAGCATATGCACATGTGGCCCAGGTAAGTGTTGTCAAAGTTCACCAAGGTTGGGCCAATGAAGGATCCAAACGGACTGTGACATATGTCACGGGTCATGTGGCCACCCGTCTAGTCAGCGTTGACTAGTCAAATGCTTGACCAATGGTTTTTAAATTCCCTTACTTTGCCCCAACTACTCACTTTTCACTTTCCCTTCTCTCTCTAACTAGATGACTCCCTCTCTCTTTCGTACTATTTCCCCTTTAAAATACCAAAATATTTTACATGTTCTTAGTGCTGATTCGTGAGTTCAACACACGATTCGTAGCTTAAACCAAGTGTGGGTCTCAATTTTTTCAATCAACTCCTTTTCCTTATTGCTATTCACTAAGTAAGAGCCTAATTTCTCTATCTTCTAATGTTGATTTTGGGTGCTTGCATGTGTAGATCTTAGTCAAAGATTAGGTCTTTCTTGATTTAAAGTATCATAATTTACATTGTTGATGTTGGGCATGCATGTGGTGGTGAAAACCACCATTGTTGAGCTCTTAAGGTCTAAACCATGAAAAGTGAGGATTGTTGTTGCTTTTTGACATACCATTTGGGGAAATTGACTTTTATATGATATATTGTGTTGAGATAATCATGTTTAAAGTGGGGTGAAATGGCATGAACTTGTGTGTATGTGCATATTGATTCGAGGAATGGGCAAAGGGGGGCCGGACGGCTGGTGTAACAGCTCGTGTCATGGCTCACGGACCATGCAACGGCCCATGCCATGCCATTCATCAGATCAACGACCAATTGGCCATGGACGAGCCCTTTCATGGATTGTGTCTCATTACACGGGCCACCTATATTATTTTACATAGGATGCATTTAATTTTTAAGTTAGACATGTTTTTGAGTGCAATGGCCCTATGATAGACCGGGTGACGCCATCTTTAAGGGTTATTGTCACTTTAATGGCACAGGGGAAGTCTAAGTACTCGTTAGAGCATCAATCTGTGTGTGCCATAATTCTAACAACGTGTATTCCTTTATGGCACTTACAGGTACTTTGGGTCTATGACACAGCTTATCAGATGCAGTGATAGGGACAAGCCTGTGTCACACCTCTATGACTCCGCAACGGTATCATCTACTAATCAGGCTGGGGGTGACTTAGGTGATGACTCCTCCAGTGGGTCTGAAGTTCACTATAGAGGCAATGTCTCCATGTACTCTCCTCATGCTATGTTGGCCCTTGTAATAGGCTATCGCAGAGCTCCTCAGACTGAAGATAGGGCCCCTTCTATGAGAGTTAAGGAGGAGGCAGCTTTCCCGAAAAAGGAGAACACTTCAAACCTGGACTAATAGTGGCAAAATCTGGAGGCTGAGGGTCATGATATTAAAAAGCAGGCGAATAAGGTCAAATTTTAGGACATTGATGACAAGGATATTCATTTTGCAGTCTCCCAAAAGATAGAACCCAAAACTGCCAGGGCATTTACTATCTTTCTGAGGGGCCGGTGGACAGTCCCAGGCACTAAGGATATCTAGACTAACAGACTTACAAAAGGTTCTGAGGGGTACAAACAGTGCCCAGTCCTTCTGGAGGTTCGGGTAATCACTGACCAACTTGACAGAGTTCCAGACATGAAAGATCCTTTATTTCATATAAAGTTTTGTTGGATGGAGCAATCACTAGGGTACTACAGGCCCACCATTAATGAAGAGTTCTAATCCAACTATGTCACTAGCCTCCTAAACTAGGTGGAGGATGCCCAATTAAGAATGGTGAAGAGACATGTTGCCCTTACCATGTAATGTTGTGTGGTACATGAGTGCATATATCAGAAACCAACATCAATCAGTTTCTATTTGGGACAAACTACCAAGCTCCTTTAGATGCCCAGTTTATTGATAGACACACGAAGATTATGGACGGGGTGCGGATGTCTGATTCGTCGTCAGAGTGAATAGCCATTCATGAGGCAGAGGCGGCTTGGGTTACATACACCAAGTGTCCTATCGCCATAGCATCATTTACATTTGCTGAAAAGTTTTGGTGGTTGGTGGTGGGAGAAAGGTTGCGGCCCACAGGAAACGGTAACCTACTCCATCCTTCGTATGCTTCTTTGATAGCATGCCTGATGTCTAGATATGGAGTAAATGCAGGCCGAATTATTGCTTTCGAGATGCTGGACTGAGCTTTATCTGAGAGAGCTAGCATGCCCTTCCCGTGACTGGTTCATACCCTTTGCAAATAGGTCGGTGTTCCTACTACTCATTTTTTGGACAAGAAGATAGCTCCTAGGGGTAGCCAATATTGCCCTGATGAAGAATGTGCAAGACCCTCTCATGAGGAGCAGAACACGTTCACTAGGGGGGCTGACAAACATCCCATATGCACCTCCACAACAACTCTTGCCATTTGAGGACTACAACACCATCCCACCATCAGGCGCGGCTTCTGAGCAGCCCGAGGGTATTGGTGTAGCTCCTCTAGTACAGCATGGGTGCACGTTTGTATCTTATGAGTTTTTGGCTAGATAGGTAGCGGACCAGCGGTAGACATATGCTATTATTGACCAAATTGTAGAGAGGATTCTACAGGTGGTCCAGTCTCATTCGCAGCGCATGGTAGACCAACATAATGAAGCCCTTTTGACTCGGTCACTATCCTTCAGAGCCAAGTCAGCACATTGGAGGGATACTCCCCTAGCATGTTCGGGAATATGACTAAGGATGAAATTAATAATCTGGTACAAACAGTAAATGGTATGAATGCTTAGATTGCTAAGCTGACTGCACAGTACCCAAGCCCTTGTACCGGCCCCGCCTCTAGAGTCGTGGATAAAACTATTCAATGTCCCCACAACATTAGTTCTGGATGAGATATGGGGTATTACACCAATCCCATCTGAGGCACCCGCGCCACCCACGGAGCATCTTAGGAGGAAGGATAATGTTAAGCGATGTAGTCACCAAAAGAGTCCTCCTCGTGACCCACAAAAGGAAGAAGACTAATAGATGTGTAAGGTCACCAGGGCCCAGCACCAAGCAGCAGCTAAATGGGCAGAATGAGATTAGCTTGCCGCAGAGGCAGCACTAGCTGGAGCCTCCGGTATCACCTTTGGATCGGGTGCTACGTATGTTGCTGATGATACCCTAGGAGGGTCTGGTCCTACCAATACTGCTGACGCCTAGGGCATCCCAGGTATGCTCTATCCCCTATCTATTCATTAACTTGTATTATAGTGTAGTAAGGGCATTACACTATGTTTTCGGAGGGGGTGGGGAATCCAGCCACTTGAGAGTTTTTTTGCCATGTTTCTTTTCTCTCAAGTGTATTATCTAGTAAAACTGGCATGTTTAGGTCGTATTATTTATGTCAATATAAGTGTTCACAGAAGTCTAGGGTAGCCCTTATGGTGATCGTTATGATGCTCCATGTTAACAATGCTAAGTATACATGTGTGTGCATCTCATCCTAACCAACATGCATGATTGTATTAAGTATTATTTGTGTATGGTTGGTACTTTGATGAATGAAGTAGGCCTATGTGATTTAGTACCAACTAGTGTAGAAGATGTGCCATGTGTGTGTGAGCTAATTTCAAAATTCTGATGATGCACTTGTGAGATAGAACTTGCCTAGTTAATCCAACCGAAATAATTGTATGACTGGATTAGGGTGGGATCTCCGGTCGTTGTTGTTGAATAGTCACTTAGCCACGAAAAATTGACCAACCAAATGAAATCGTCCCCTTGAACCAAAGGTTGAGCCTAAATGGGCCTTTTCTTTGTAATCACCCAAAATTCACTTCTCCAATCTATCTGTTGATCTCTGTTTTAGCCCTTGTCTCTCCAAGGACATTGTAAACCTCTGCCTAGGGAAAAAGCCTAAGTTACGGGTGGCTTATGTTAGCCCTGGTCCTTTAGGAATATATTGTGAACCTTGACCTAATCCAAAGGCTTAAGTTGAGGGTGACTAGTGAAGGGAGAGCAGAAAAATGAGTGTAGAAAATAATAAAGTGATAAAAGGAGAAAAAGAAATGGGTTGTGATAGTGGGAAAAGTAATGATTAGAAAAGAAAAAGAATAAAAATGAATGAATGAGTACGGAAATCACTTCCCTATACTATAGAAAGTGGGAAAAATATGGGCAAGAAAAGCTGGTGACCTAAAAGTAAATGGCTGAGTTGAAGTAAATGTCTAAGAGAGGCCATTTAGTGACTTTGATCCTAAATATACCTCACCCAATCCCGAGTCTATGTTATAAGCCGAAAAAGTCCTAATGTGATCCTAAAAAGGCCATTCAAGGGTTAAGGTGGTGAAAATAAGGGAAAGTTCATGATCGATACGTGTGTGTCCACTGGAAGTCATTTAGGATAGTGGGTGACTACATTCCAGTCTCTTTTTTACATGCTTACATTGAGTGTGAGACTTTTGTGGTGAGGGCACTATCTTTTGCATTAATTGATTGCTAACTTAACTGAGGTCTCTTTTTTCCTGTTCATATGTGGATTGACCATACATGCATAATGTTTGCCTTAATCTTTGTGGGTCCATTTGGGGTGTGAGCACATTCTTGAACTTGTTAGCGAGGCATATATGTTGAAATATTATGGGGCGATCCATAGTCTAAGTGAGTACTTGTGTTTATGCATTGCTTGGTCGTGTTGTTATTACTTGAGGACAAAAAATCATTCTAAGTTGAGGGTACTAATGAGTCATAAAAATACAACTTATATAACGCTTTAATCAAAGAAATTTTACGCGTTCTCAAGCAAACTTATTATTTTGATGTCTGTTGTTGTTGTTTTTCAGAAAAAATTATTGAGGCACGGATACAGGGACAAATAAAGATAACATGAACGTAAAGAGGCCAAAATATGGGTATTCAGAAGCGGTTCAGTCAACTGTGGAAGAATTAAGGCGAAGTGAGGGTCCACGTGGACCTTAAAGACTCGTGTGACTTCCCCTGAGTCATAAGGTCCATCATGGCCTCACACTTGGACATGTGGATGGTGTGGTAGTACAAAATGGCCAAGGCAAGCATGATGGCGTACTTCATGGGCCATGAGAAATAAGAGGGGCCGTGTGTTAGCCCGTCAAAGTGACGTGAAGAAATCACTAAGAAAAGCAAGCAATATGTGCTAAGGGGTGCCAGACAACGCACTAAACGGGCTGTCTAGAGTGACACAGACCATTCCACCTACCGTCATTGTGACGTGATCGCGTACCATCGAAAGTTGAAGATCCCAAGCTAAGTGATGTGAGATGGGACGTGTTATGGGCCGTGTGACTAACCACGGTCCGAGACTTTGCTTGTGATATCAAAGGAGAGATGGAAAATGCTAAGGCCAAGGAGACAATTGTTTCACGGACCATCTACTAGAGCATGGAGAGGCTGCTGGAGAGGAAACAAATTGCAACCAAACGGACTGTTTGATGGTCCGTTTACCTTCACATGGACCATTTGGTGACTCCTGTCCATGTCGATGGATTTTTTCTCTTTTAATTAGGATTAGGTTTCCTTTATATATACATAGTTATTTTATTTCATTTTTACAGAGTCTAGGACAGCTAGAGATAGAAAACATTGAAAAATATTATTTTCGGAGAGATTTCACAAGATTTTAGGATTTTGCTTATCGAATTAAAGATTGTAACTTTTGGATTCATCGATTCTTCAATATTAAGTCATTTATTATGAATTCCTTATATCATTATGAGTTTTCTTCGTTGAACATGTTAGGATAAACCCACAACTAGAGTTATGGGAACCATGAAAAATCAATAAGATAGGAGAATATGGGGTAAATCTCGGGATTGATTAGCGTAAATATCGTAGTAATCTTCATTATAATTTCTTCCTTGATGAGTCGATGCATTAAAGTAAGCCTTTATTCATTACATGCCCGAAAGGGATGTTTTGATTAGGAAAAGAGTTCTACAAATAAAATTCGAGATTTTTAACCTAGTCTAAGTACTTGAGACTGAAAGGTAAGAGTATTCCGGGATTAACAAGGGTTATTATGTATATGTTCTGAGTCTGAAAGGTGATGAATGATATGCATTTATGAGGGACCGTGAGGTGAATTAGATGTTACATAACTTGTTAGATCTTATATATGTAATCATAAATGAGTTTCCTACTAGATTCGGCTATAGCATTAGATGTCATAGGGAACAAAATCCGACCTTCGCATAAATTGTTTGAAATCTAGTCATTCTTGCACTCATTTATTGCTTTAGCTTAATAAAGTAGTTTGAAAAACCAAAGTCCCCCATACATTATGCACTTTTGTTTCGGAAATAGATATAACATCTGAATATGGTACAAATAGATACATTCTCACGCATTCCCTATTGGATCAACCTCAACTCTGATTGAATTCTATATTTGTCAACGACCACTTTAATATTCCGTTAGGAGTGTAAATATGGGTGTATCAGAGAAGAGGGAAAGTTAGGGAATATCTAAACCTATAAGAAACCTAACTTAATGACCACTTAGACTATTACTCAAGCAGATGTGGAACGACAATGAAAATATTTTTGAGGGCTAAGGATTTGGAGAGAAAGATGTAAGGACTCATTTGTGCAGGGCGAATATTTTTTTGAATGTCGCAACATGACTTAAACAACCTAACTTAAAATACACTTTGACCAAGCTTAAAAAATAATTTATAAGCACTGACGCAATTTTCATGGCGACATTTTTTTATCCCACTCCAAAAATAGTTAAGTGTGCCTGATAATTTTATGTGAAAGCTGCTCACTTAGAAAAACTTTAATGGTGTGTTTAAATGTCTGTCGCAATTTTAATGCTAAGATTATGTGAAATAAAAATTACTTAAAATAATTGCTATCATTAATTTTATACATGGATTAATTTAGGAAGATATAAAATATTGTTATACCCCATTTATTGTTTCGCTATTATTATTATTATTATTATTATTATTATTATTATTATTTAATTTTAATTATTATTTATTTTTTTGAAAAGGACAGCTTTGTAAAACAAATGAACAATATATTTTAATTTTCATATGAATATAACAAGCTCTTTAAATCGTTGGTTTTGCAGAAGTAAATTATCAAAAGAAATTATGTTATTAATTTTGACGAGGTAGCCTAAAGTCTTTCAACAACCTATGCTTTCCCAAGAAGATTGCAAATAACATACAAGATGCACATATAGGTTAAGTAAAAAGGGACACCTGTACTAGATGGACCCGACCCCTATGTCGAGTCCCACTAAGTCAAATGCGAATGATAAAAATAGGTGAAGCCTAATAAGGATACCTATGAATGTGCTAAAGTTTGACTAGGTCTAAACTTAATAGAAATAGATATCTAGATTAGCTTTACTCAGGCGGACATTCGAGCTAGGGAGGGGAAATTTATCGGTAGCAATGCTATTCTGACTTCGTTGCTGGTCCAACCCCGCCTAACATGTGCAACTAATAATCCTTCATTAGTTTCCAAGACACTCCAGCTTTATCTACTGCATTCCTGACTACCCTATGCTTTCAGCGACTCAAACCGGTGCATAAGAGAAGCTAGTTTATAAATCATGCAACTACAATACAAGTGAGCAAATATCACATTAAGCCAACTAACACAATATATCCAAATAATTAGAAAAAATATGACAAAGCTCAAATTCTGATTATCCCCAGCAGAGTCGCCAGTCTGTTACACCCCTATTTTTCCCCAACATGCATAGATTTTGGAAAATAGTGTTTTTCCACTTAGAGTGACGTTATTGAAAAGGGATTATATTTTAGTTATTTAGAGTCGCCACTTGGAGTTGAGTTTTGGTATTCCAAGTCACCTTATTTAGATCCCTAATCAAAAGGAAGTTGACTCTTTTATTATTGGTCTACGAATACAAAGATCGGTTAAGGAATTCTGTTGACCGATGGGAAGGTGTTAGGCACCCCTCGAGCCATATGGTTCTAGGACGGTCACTTTTTATCAACCTATACTTGTCTTAAATTATTTTGGAATAAATTGTGTCGATGAGCCTTAATTCGTTCATTTTTTATTAAAAAGAAATATAAAAATTTTATGAGTCTCAACTTAGATGCGTTGCCGCATTCTTCATTTAGACGTTAGAGGCATGATTGCCTTCTCTATATTCTAAGAATTCTCTGTAATCAAATTTTAATCTTGATTAAAGAAAAAGTTGATTATTAAACTCATTTGGGTCATGGTAACTCACTGCATCCTTGAGGGAAAAATTAGTATCTCCATAAAGATGTTTAACCACATTCTTTATGGAGAATAAAATTTTATTTTTTATTATTAAAAATAAAATATTATTTTTTGATAAATTATTATTAATTTAATATTCTAAAAGAATCATCACTAAAATATAATGCAAAGAAAGGTACAAAATTTATTCTTATCCTTATTTTACGTAAAGAAAAAGTAAATAGAATTTTACTAAAAACACAACATACATTTTAAGAACATTTTGTACATGCCTCATTAGTATATGTTAGGAATTAAATAGGCACCTACAATCTTGTCTTTTCTTTTCTTTTTATTCATAAAAATAAAAAGAAGAACCTACAAATTGAAAGTAATATTTTATGTAACAAATCCATATGATTAATTATTTTTTGTCATTTCAGTTTATTAAATTGTAATCACACACATCATCATAATTGGAAACTAAATTTACTCAACATGAAATAACTATTAACAATTCTACACTAAATTTAATAATATAAAATATCTAAAAAAAGTTGATATGAAAGATTTGGACATAATTCTAATTTGCAATATCAAAGCATATTACTAGGTCAAACACATATGAAATTTAACAACTTCAGTATATTACAATCATATTAAAGTGGATAAGAAACGTAAGTTACCTCTTGTGAAGAATAATTATAAAGAGTATAATACAATAAGAACCACGAACTCGAACCTTAAAGAGAAATCTCAAACTCCATTTTCTTTTTGCTGCATATGATTTTGTTTTGGGTGTGTTTCTGTGCAAAAATTGTTTTTGGAGTGTATGTGGTGTGTTTGAAGGATGAAGTGTAGAATTTTTTAGGTGTGTTTCTGTATGTGGGAGAAAGGAAAAAAAGTGATGTTGGAGTTTTCTTCTGTCTTGTTAGCCATGTGTGTGTTGTGTTGTAATTTTATTTTAAAAAAGAAAAACAGAAAATGCATGTGTGTGTACTGTAAAAAAAATCCTTTTTAAGAAAAGAAAACGCATGTGTGTGTGCAAGTGAGAAAAGTGGAAATTTTGTTGTTGGGAGAATGGGGTGTGTGTATATATAGATGTGTGTGTGTGTCGGCGCGTGTGTGTGTGTGTGT
>JAOTQR010102783.1:0-51450 GCA_025774065.1 Solanum ossicruentum | reverse complement strand
GAAATTTTGTTGTTGGGAGAATGGGGTGTGTGTATATATAGATGTGTGTGTGTGTCGGCGCGTGTGTGTGTGTGTGTGGATATTTATAAAAGAAAAGAAATATAAATATTAGAATGAAAGATTACTTAATTTTTTAAGCTGGTATAATTTAGGAAAAGTTAAATAGCTAATCTAAACTTATAATTTAAAAACAAAATCTAGTTTATTAAGATCTAAAAAAAATCATATTTTCTGTATATTTTTGGAAATAAATTAAATAAACTTATCTAAAAATGTAACTATTTTTGTAATTTAAAATATCTTAAACAAAGCTACTATAAATAAAGTAAAAAATAAAAATATCAATTTAGAAAAATACATAAATAAATATTTAATTACTAAAAAGGTAGATAAATTAGGTTTGGTAAAAAAATACGTGTCTACACCCACAAGCAATACAACTTAGGAACATGTAATTTTCATAAAAGGGAAGGTTGGGTACCATGGGTGAAGCGATCCCATGGTTGAAACCAACATATCTCAGATTTGGAGAATTTCTTGATGTCGATTTGGATGAGAACTTGAAGCTTGAATAAAGTAATTAAGCTTAAGACACCTTAAATTGGAGGAAATATTTGGTTTAGAGGGTTTTGAAAGTGTCTTGAGTGATATAGAGTTGAAAAATGTCTGAGTATAGGTGTTCTTACGCATAAATAGGCATGGGGTCTTAGGATGAAACAGGAGAATTAAGTAAGTGCAAACACACCTCCGTGATGGGTCCGGGTCATGGAGCCATCGCGGATGCCTTTTGTTAAGAAATTTTTGTGTAAATGAAATTTTTCTATGGGTCCTCTAAAATCGGAGTTATACCCATTCTCCATGTAATTTTTTTCCCTTATCAAGAATAAGAAGTTGGATTATCAATATCACGCACGAATTTTGAGATATATAAATATTATGATTTTGGGCATTTCTGAGGCACAATTTCGGGGCCTTTTTGGGGAGTTTCATTTTCTAACCAATGCAATTGCTCCAAATGTTATTGATGTTGGGTATACATACCCAACATTTCTGGAGGAGAATTCTTTAGAGTTTTTATGCGCATTAAGTGAGTGTTCTTGGTGACACTGTCAAGTAGTATGCTTCACAAAATTAGAGTTGTTTTTACTTTGTGTACTTCATTGTACTTAAATAGTTCTTGCATCTTGTGAATTGATTTCTAATCTATAAAGGGATCTGATATTTAAGTTAGATTTTTGCTCTTCATTACTAGAGTTAGCTGCAGTGAGTATTGAAGTTTAAGTTTGCTAGAGTTAGTAAATTTATTAGGTAGTGTGCTACTTAGTTAGCTCGTACCAAGGGGAAGGAATGTAGAGTTAATTTCCTTGGCTGCAAGAGTTTATAATCAAACTCTTTGCTCGCTTGAAAGTTAATGGAGTTAGGTTAAAATCCTATGAGGATAGGTTGTGGTTTTCTCCTACCTTGATCAAGGGAAGTTCCACATAAAATAGCTTGTCTCATTTTACTTTGCTACTTTTACTATTTTAGTTATTTTTGTTCGTTGTTGTGCTGACTAAGGACCTGGTTCCCTTACTTTAGTGGAAGCCTATGTTCCATCAATTGGTATAAGAGCTTGGACTCTTTAAAAGGTTCATAACTAGAAATGATTATGAGGAATACTAGTAGCTTCACTGAATCAAGAAGATGGTTAGTCATCTACCGGACCTCCTCGATTTAACGAGCAATTTTATAGGTGGTAGAAGATTCCTATGCATGATTTTCTCATGGCTAAAGATAGTGAGCTGTAGGATATTGTGCTTGATTGCTCTTATACTCCTACCATAGAGGTGAAAGATGGTGATATCACTCGAGTAGTTCCTAAACATACAACAGTACAATGATGTAGATTGAAAGAAGATTGAAATGACTTATATGGCAAAGAAGTAGTTGGTCTATGGTTTTGGGGTTGAGAAGTACAATTTTTCTCTGCTTGTGAGTCAGGCAAAGAGATCTGGGATTGTTTACGCACAACACATGAAGACATTGAGCATATAAAGGAGTGTAAAGTTTTATTAATAAGATTAGATGTTTTGATCAACCTATTTACCCTAGTAAGCAAGTAAAAATGTTTATTAGAATTCTTCCTAAGTCTTGGGCAAATAAAGTTGATACAATCATTGAGGCCAAAGACCTGAAAGTGTTGACAATGAATGCGATTTGTAATATCTAAACTCATGGCTTGAATAGAGCAAATGATTCTACTAAGAAGGACAAATCTTTAGCTCCAAAGGTGGCATAAGGTGAAGAATCAGATGAAGATGAAGATCAGATAGCATACATCACAAGAAGGTGAGAAAGCATAGTGTTTGAAGAAATGAAATTCAGGCAGAGTTGCTACTGGTAATGATATGTGTCACAAGTGTTGAAAATCATGGCATTTCATCACAGGTTGCACAATGCATAAAGTAGATACAAAGACTTTGCAAATCCTGGAGGCAACAAAGATAAGTCGAGGAACCCGGTCCCTTAAAAGAAGTGCAGAAAGGCTGTAGTATAATATGTTTTGAAGAAAATCCTTGGTGTTAGAGGAAATTCTACAAGTGAGTCATAAGAGTCTGAGTAGATAAAGGATACTTTCTTGATAGCAGTGAAAAAAGATGAGGAGCTCTTCAATCAATGTTTGCATTCATGGCAAAGTCTGATTATGGTGATGAATTTGAGGGTGAGATAACTATCACGACTTAGACCTAGAACCTAGCTCATACATGGCCAATGTGATACTCGAAGGTATCCCATCCAAGCCTCATGTTTGTATAATACGAATTCATATGGTAAAGTAAGCATATATTATTAGAGATAAGTTGCAAGAAGAAATGTATATAAGCAAAAGTGCAAGTACATCATATCTATTTGTCCACGTTATAACTTTACATCATGATCTATAGTACATAGCTCAGTAGCTCAACCTCAAGATATATATCAAAATTAACCAAAGTACAAAAGTCTCAACATAAAGGAAAGCATCATAAGGCTTGTTCACAAAGTATGGAAACTCGCCAATCTTCTTCAAGCTCTGTGAATCTGAATGTTAACCTTAATTCGAAATGATCTCGTCGTCATTCGTCCAAACATGGTTAGATCATGTGGGAAAAAATGTATCTGTTAGAACATAAAATGCACTAATATGTAAGTATATCATGAATCAAAAGGCACCACAATAATATTAATATACATAATTACAACAAGGGCTAATGACACAATATGCATGAGCATGCCATTTAAAAATCATGAGAAGAAACATCATAAATTCATTCATAACTTATATATGCTTATGTGGGAATAAGACCATAATTGACATTCATAAGACTATGCAGACTATTACATGGAACCTCAGTGTTCGCTGTACATCGTGCTAAGAGGAGTCTACTTTGCCAAGGTAATCTCGATTCTCGCCCTATAGGCTCTATTCTAGCACTGCGAGAACCATCATTTAACCCCAACCTTTAGTCTCTATCCTAGCATGGTGAATGTATATTACTTAAGCTAATTGGGCCAATTCGTATACCTTTAAAGCATAAAACATGAGTATGTTTCCAACGAGGGCACATAATTATAGGACTATAGAATCTACCAAAACTCTCTCAGTATTAAGTCATGTCCCACGGAATAAATAAATTATGCATATACATAACTTTAACATAAATCATACTTCATTAGAATCATACTTCCAAAACTTTCAAATAATCTTCATATAGCTTTCTTAAAACATCAGGCCACAAGAATAGTCCATGTACGTTACTTTTATCATAATTTAGGTAGACATTCCGTCCATTACATTGTCATAAACGTTACGGTGTTCATCACCCTCTTCATCGTTGCATCATCATAACTTTCAAAACATCATGACTATCTCAATAGCATCATCAACTTCTTTAAAACATGTTTTTCATTATTAAGATCACTTACATAGACATCCATAGTTTTAATATAAGAGATTAGGGCTAAGTGTGCATCCATGGCCATCTGAGTCAAAATTATGCAACTGAGTAAGATTCATAGAGGAAAACATGCCTTTTAATCAAATTGTAAAATTAGATATGGAATCCATACCAAAGCATTAAGCACTAATCATGCATATCTTGAAATCACACCATTTTTTGTCACACCCCAAGCTGAGGGCCTAGACCCAACATGGAGAATGAAAACCGAAGGAATTCCAAGCAAGCCTTTTAAGTATGCAAAGCACATCCTTGGTTTTATGGAAGCATAAAGAAAAATAAGCATACAACACACAATTTCTAAGTGAAACAAGACTTTGGACTCATGCTATGGGGATGTTGTACTAAAGATGATGTGCATGAATCACATAGCAAATAATTTCTAAGACGCGGGTACATATGAATAACACTAGGGGAAATTAGGGATTTGAGACTTTCATCTCATTATAATCACCTAGCTCAATCATACATAACCATCACAATACCTAACAACACCTCTAATCATGAATAGGACAGAGGCCAAGACATTTCTCGAGCTCACCCTCAAAAGAAAGTATCCAAAAGTGAATGACTCTAAAAAAGACATGAAATAAGTGGAATTTCATCCCTAGATATGGAGGATTTCCTAAGTGATGTTCAACTGAAACGTATAGCCGTGTGGAGGAGGATAATGGTAAGGAGCTTTGGTTCCTACATGGTTTGTCATGCAAGTAAAAAGTATGCATTAGTACTTGCAATGTACTAAGTATGTGAGTGCAAGTGTAACGAAGAAACATAAGTTACAAGTAAGAAATATTTGCAATCATAAATGATAGATGTACGCTTAGTATGTAATGAGCGGCAATTCCCTAGGCGATGTTAGGTGATTTTATATGTTTTTGTATTTTATTTGTAGGATTCCAAGGTTGACCTTGATTTTGGGAAGAAAATACAGATGTTTCTGATTTTTATGAAATACGAGACCCTTTATAGGCAGTAGTGCGCTCTACGGGCCGTGAAGGAGGTTTTATGGACTGTGAGGGGTTGATTTTTTGAAGTTGGTTCTACCAACATGTAGATGAGTCATGGATTAGCTTACAAGTTATAGAACATGTTTCATACCCTGAGGGTTAGAGAGGAATGCCTTTCTGAAGATTCATCAGACGAAACCCTCTTATGGGTC
Source organism: Solanum ossicruentum (assembly GCA_025774065.1). Taxonomy (NCBI): domain Eukaryota; kingdom Viridiplantae; phylum Streptophyta; class Magnoliopsida; order Solanales; family Solanaceae; genus Solanum; species Solanum ossicruentum. The sequence goes on along the minus strand of JAOTQR010102783.1, from coordinate 46,311 downwards.
ATAGAAAACTTAACGAGCCATAGAGAGGTGTCGTAGATCTCAAGTCCAATTTTTCGGCAACACTTTACGAGTCTCTGATTATTGGCCGTAGAATTGAATAAAGCCCGTAAGGCTATTTGTGAGGCGTGCCAACCCAACTATCCTATTTTGCTTAGGACTTGTATTTTAAATATTATAAATGGGTTTTCTGGTTATCTTTATTATGCTATAGTGAACTTGGCTATTAGAGAAGAAAAATAGTGTGATTGAGTAGAGATAACACTGGAGATTTTAAGAAACACTTGTACTTTAAGTTGATCTTTAATTTTGTGATTCTCTTTGAAGTTTGGATTTGCTTATTGTTAATTCAATTTTGTAAGTGCTCTATTATTTCATTCTAATTAATAAGTCTTGCATCTACACAAATCATGAGTAGCTAAATCCACAAATATGGTTGTGGAAGCTATGAAGAATTAACAAGGTAAAATCGAATTTATCATAATTCTTGGAAAGTGTGCATGCATGTATTAATTAATTCTCTTTGTCTTGCATGTATTCTTGTGGTGGCCAACAATAGAGCTTGCCTAGTGTTATGGACTAGACCAAGGTAGTAATGAATAGGAAAAGAGATTAATCAATAGGATTCGATTGACGTGTTCATGTCTAATCAACCGAACTGGGCCAAGGAAAGGTTATAAAAAGACTAATAGGTAAGTGTTTGTAATGTACACTACGGAGATGGGCCAAGTGACGTAGTGATATTTGCCCTTCACTTGGACCGAAGAGTTTGGTAAACTTAACTTATTGTCTGACATGTTACACACAAGAAAAGAATTAGGTTATCTGGTGATACTAAGTTACGGACTTATGGGGAACACATAACCCTAGTTTTCTCCATATTGATTCAACTCTTTTGTTAGTTAGGCTTACTTTTCTATCGATTATTGCGAACCCCCCTCCCCCCTTCCCCCAGTTTTGGGGAAGTAAGTTGGTTAATCACTCAAATTGTACTAATTGAATTCTCCTTAGTCTATATATTCCCTTGGGTTCGACCCTAACCTTGATTAGGCTCTATATCCTGACAATGACCATTTTATCATTAAAAAAGAGGTATAAATAGGGTGGCATCAAGATTTTGGCACCATTGCCGATGACTTCGGCTAGACTTGGTTAATTAAAAGTGATTTGGGTATTAATCTTTGTTTCCATCATTTTATATTTTTGTTTTTTTGTTCTTTTTTAGGGTGTAAGTGTTGTGTATGCCCGACACACGAAGTCGAGGTAGACCTTTTACCCCATTTGACCTAGAGATCCATTGAACGTTGAGAAGAATGGCCCAAGATAATGCCAACAACGCGGTTAATGTGAATTTGAACAAGAATGATTATGAGAATGTTGACCCTGAAACCCATGACCATGAGAACCCACCTCCTCTTGACGGTATTGCTCCATAACTACAGGATTTTAAGGCCAATGCATATCAGTGGAATCAATACAGGATGAATCCTATGGGTTTGGAGGTAACTGGATCTATTGTGTTGCCACCACTGTTGGGTAATAAAAAGTTTGTGGTTTTGAGTGTGTTTCTTCAAATGCTGCAGAACCTTGGGTTATTTACGGGCTTACCATCGGAGGATCCTCATAGCCATCTGCATAATGTTGCAATTTTCATGTAAGAGTATGATGCGAACATAGAATCTTTGTACGGATGTTGTGAAACATCATGTCTTCCCATTGTCTCTTAGAGCTAATGCTACACTATGGCTATCTAAGCTCCCGCAGAGTTGGATCACCAATTGGGATGAATTGCAGAAGGCCTTTTTGGAGTGGTACTTCCCGATATCAAAGAAGTTCTAGTTGAAAGATCAAGTGGAAAATTTTGAAAAACTTCCTGGTTACTTGATCAATAATACGTGGGAGTGGTTCACCAAATGCTTAAGAAGCATAGCACAAGATAGTTGATGACGTCATGGTGAAGATTTTCCACCAAGGCCTAAATGTAAATACTTAAGCATATTCTGGTGAATATATTCTACCAAGCCCTAGATGTAAATAATTAAGCATATTCTGACAGCATCTTGCGAGATTTGTTTGTAGACCGGCCATTCGTAGAAATTGGTGAGCAGCTGGATATGGAGGATAAATTGAATCATGTATGGAGGCCTATGAATAAGATTTCCAGCAAATGCTTGGTTATGGACGACATAAGCTGGAGCAATCAAAAATAAATGAGGAGTTCATGTGGATGATTTCTCAAAGTAATGCCAATATGGAGAAGCTAATGAAGCGAACGTGAGGAGTAGCTTGGGCTAGAAACATTCAAGAAAGCTATCACACCAAGTAGAGGGGATGAGAAGGAGGCATATAAAGGGAACACGAGAATAGCTATAGGAGTTGGCCATTACGTGCCCCAATAATCGTTATATGGGGACTAGAAATCCTAGAGTTGAGGAGACGCTTATCCAGTTGTTAAGAAAGGCTGACACACAAGATGAAACCCTAAGGGAGATTGAGTTTGTCATCATCAGTATAAATCAGAAAATCAAATATCATTATTTAGCGATCAAATAGCTCAACACATCAGTTTGAACAAGTATCAACTCAAGTAAATCAGATCCAAAGGGGCATAATGACCATCACATAATTCAAAACCTAAAAGATACTGAACTATACAAGATGAAGATGACTAATGGTGAGGGAAGAACTTTCGAACCTTCTGCAGCTACTGACAAGGGAGCACAAAAGCTTGAGGAAGTTTGAGTACTCAAGCCATAAGATGCTACTTCGAAGGCAACCCAAGGTGGAGAATAACGCTTAGGCACCTAGGTATGGTACCCCTTATTCTTTACTTTTCATATATCATGTGCGTTGGGGACAATGTACCTCTTTTTCAATGGGATGTGGATAGTTATAGGCCTTAGCGAAGTTTGAGTAGCTTGGGTCCATAACTACCCCAATTTTTTATCCCGAGGTTTTCTTACTAATGATCTTTTTCCCTATTGATATTTATTTTCTATTAAACTGGCATGTCTAGGATGTGTAGGTAGTATTTGTAGCATATAGTACTAATAACTGTGGCATATAATGTGTTTTGCATTTGCTTGACAAAATGATACCCACAAAAATTTTTATTAGTTAGTTTAGATAACAACTATGCATGTTTAGGTGTATTGACAATGCTTGATCACTAAAGTAAGTGTAAATTGAGATAAAAAGTATGATCTGAAAGTTTTCTATTGGTAAGTAGTCAATGTCATATGAGTGTGAGCGTAAATTTCTAAATACATCTGTTGTATGCTAATTATGAACTTTCCCTGTTACTCTAAGTTAGGTTGTAGATTAATTGGATTAGCAAAGAATTTTAGGCCATTACTCTTAAAAGTCCACATAGCTAAACTGATCAACAAATTTTGCAGTATATCCCTTGGTGCTAATGTTTGAGCCATATATGTATCCATTCTTTGTAAACACCTAATTATCCTAGCCTTGTTAGTTGTAAAATCGTGAAATTGGCATTGGTCTTTGCTTGAACATTATGTACCATTATAGAGAGAAAAAATCAAAGTTGAGGGTGGCTACCAAAAGGGGTCCTGGTTTTGAGAACGGATAATGTGCACCTCAACCCAGGCCAAATGCCTATGTTGAGGGTGGCTGGCATAAGGGTGAAACATAAACATGAGGGGCAAAGTTAGTGATACAAAGGAAAGAAGAAAAATCATTTACTAGGCGCCAGAAAAATATGTGATGCCTTAGTTGTGAGTTAAAAATAATGAATTCTAAAAGAAAGGCAAAAAGTGGAAAAAATGCAAAGAAAGCACCTAGAAAAGCTTGAAATAGGAGAAAGGAAGAATGAGATGAAAAATAACAATGTTGGTAGTAGGGATGGCAAAATTAAGCCCAACCTTCCCGACCCGACTCAACCCGTTGGTGTTTGGGTAGGTTAAAATGAGATGAAAAATAACAATGATAGTAGCAGGGGTGGCAAAATTAAGTCCAACCCACCTTACCCGATCCAACCCATTGCTGTTTGGACGGGCTATTTAACCCGCCCAATTATTAGCTCAACACATCTCAACCCAATGTATTTCAACCCATTTAAAATTGGGTTGATATGCAACCTGAATTAATTCGAGAGAGATCTTTTCAAAATATTTTCAAAATAATTTTTTCTCAATTTAATATGTTTTGTACTGCTATAATAAAGAAAATAATTTAATTAAGTACTAAAATATTGAAAAAGAACAAATAAAATAAGTAAAGCATAGTAAAAATTGGGTCAGGTTGAGTTTTGACCCACTCTATAACTCGTTACTCAATCTATTTTGACCCAACACATTTTGACTCAAGCAAATTTGGGTTGGGTTCAGTTAGGTCTAGACTCGTTTGGTGTGTTGACCCATTATAACCTGTTCAAGTTTGACCCAACCTGCCCAATTGCCACCCTTAGTTTGTAGGGAAGGAGTATAGGAAAACACAGCATCAAGGAGGGCCTTTAGTCACTATGTTTCTGAAATACCACACCAAAGCCCCCTGAGCATATGGTACATGCTTATGAAGTCCTAAAGTGATCCTAGTCCAGGTGGTCAAAGGTCTTAGTCTTGTGTATAGGGGAAAGCCTATGCTATTAGGCATGATACATGAATATATTATATGAGGGTGAGTAATTTTGCATAGTCCCAAGGTTATACATGAAAATATCATTGAGAGTGAGATATGAGACTTCTTTCTATGAGGCAGTTGCATTACATTGTTAGCATAAGTCTTATTCAGTGATTATAGACTATTGATAGTACCTCACTTGTCATTGTAGTGTTATGACATGCATGAGTTTGTACTTTTGCTAGATGGCTATCTGATTCTGTTTTGAAAAAAATGTTATGGGTATCAGAGTTTAAGTTTGATGTGATGTATGCCATTTGGTTGAGGTCTGTGTTTTACATTACTTATATAAATTGAGTCTGTTGCTTGAGAACAAATAATAATTTTGAGTTGAGGTTGTTGATATCTATCAAAATACGACACTTGTAATACTTAAGACTTGGAATTTTGTGTGTTCTCAAGGCGATGTTAGTTGGTTTTATGTGTTTTTGTGTTTTATTTGCAGAATACTAGGGTTGCCCTTGATTTTGAAAAGAAAATACAAAAGTTGCTGATTTTAATGAAGAACGAGACCCTTGACGGGCCGTAGTGCACTCTAGATCCCGTGAAGAAGTTTTCGTGGATAATTCCAATGAGGTGTTTATTTTCTAATTTTGGTTCAACAAACATGTAGATGACTTGTGGATTGCTTTAAGAGTTGTAGAACACGTTTCATGCACTGAGGATCACAAGAATGACTTTCTGAAGTTTCGTCAGACGAAAGCCCCTCACAGGTTGTAGAATGTTTTGCGAGCCGTAGAGGGGTGTCATAGATGCCATGTCTGATTTTTCAGCAACACTTCACAAGACCCCAATTATGGGTTGTGGAATGCAATAAGGCTTTTAATGCTATTCGTGAGGTGTGCCGACCCAACTATCTTATTTTGTTTAGGACATGTCTTATTTAAAATATAATAAATAGGTTTTTATATTATTTTTCATTAAGTTTACAGAGAGCACAATAGTTACAGAGGAAAAATAATAAGATTAAGTAGAGATAAAATTGGAGAGTTTTGAGAAACACGTGTACTTTGATTTGATCTTTAATCTTGTGATTCTCTATGAAGTTTGGATGTGCTTGTTCTTAATTGAATTGTGTAAGAGCTCTTTTATATTATTCCAATTCATAAGTCTTACATCTATACAAGTTATGAGTAGATAAAATCCATAACTAGGGTTGTGCGAACAATGAAAAACTAACAAGGTAATATCGATTAAATTATTAGTCTTGGAAAGTGCATATGTATGTATTGTCTAACATTTTTCATTTTGCATGTTTTCTAATGGTGGCAAACATTAGAACTCGGCTAGTGTTGCCGTTTAGACCAAGGTAGTAATGAATAGGATAAGAGATTAATTAACAGTGTTCGATTGATGTGTTCTCATCTAATTAACCTAACATGGCCAAGGGTAGGTGGTAATAGGAATAATAGGTAAGGGTTAGTAAAGCATACTATGGAGATAGGCTAAGTCACTTAATGAAATTTGCCTCTCACCTTAACTAAAGGGTTTGGTGAACTTAATATACCATCCTACATGCTATACACTAGAAAAAAATTAGTTTATTCGATGACACTATGTTAGGGAATCATGGGAAACACAATACCTAGTTTCTCCCTATATTGATTTAACTCTTGTCTTATAGGTTTAACTTTTCTATTGATTATCACAAACCCTACCCCCTTTGGGGAAGTAAGTTTGTTAATCACTCTAATTGAATTAATTGAATTAATTGAATTCTCCTAAGTCTATGTATTCCTTTGGGTTCGACCCTAACCTTGGTTAGGTTCTGTTTCATGACAACAACCGCTTAATCCTTAAAATGGAGGTGTAACATGGGTGACAACACTTATGAGCCCATAGCATACTTGTTCGCCCCCTTGTTAGTCTCAACATGCTTATCATACATATCTTAGCTTAAGTTATTCATGACTTAGGAACTTGGCATGCATCTTTAGTTCAATTCATGGTGGGTCCATGAACACAAGATTGAAATGATGCAATTCGTAAATAAATGCCATGAGAGGAGTATAATATTGTTAAAGAGTATTAAAAATAACCAACCAATTAACATGAGGAAACTTGGTTCGGCCACAATCAAACCCTCATATAAAAATCACTGATTTTGTATGATATTACATGGCATGATAATGTACTAGGATAACCACCATGAAACATTTCATATAATCATCATAAGAATGAGTTCAAAAAAATCATCATGTATTACCATAACTTGAGAAAATCACAACGGTGAAGAGGAATGATTGAGCTTATGGAGGAAAGATCTCTACAATCTATACCCACATCCCCCTAACAACTTAATGAAGGGAAATCCGATTTGGAGGTGAAGAGACCAAAACCCTAGTTTGCACTCTCTTTTTAAGACCATGAAGAACTTTGGGGGGGGGGGAGGTGGTAGGAGGAGGAATGAGAGGTATTAGGATTAAGAGCACTAATAAAGGGTCCCTTGGAGGTCAAAATGACCTAATGTAGCCATAAAATGCTACGAAATGAAAAAACTGCCCCTTTTTAAAATCATGCCGGATGGGACTACGAGATCCCGCTTGCGGGCCGTAGTCCATTCTATGGGCCATAGGTAGGGCTTTTGTCTGATAGATTTTCTGACTTCCAGAGATCCTTCTTTGATTTACATCCCACAACATGATTTATGGCTTGTAAAAGATTTTATGGGCCATCTGATGAGGCGTAGATTGAATCCTTGAGAGTTGCCAACATCACCAAGTCTGCCCAGGTTCTATGAACTCACTTACGAGCCATCCAATGATATACAACTACTAAAACTGCCTCGTAGAATCTTACAGTAGAAAAAGTTCCAAAGCCTATTTTCTTGCATTCTTCATATCCCTCATACGATGTATAAATGATATGCTAATAGGCTTGCTTAGGGTCCCTTTGGGTTGCTATTTGCAATGTTATGTCGAGGACCTAGGCTTAAGTCATGCCAGGTCTCACATGGCTGAACTTCATATCTTCAAACTTCACTAGAAATCTCCACAACACCCACTCTACGACTCCTAGAGGGTCCTATAAACCTTCAAAAATCAGAGCAATCTGCAACTTTTCCCAAAAATCATGCCAACCTTCTTTCCTGCAAAATAAACACCAAAAACAGATAAAAAACCATAAAAGTCGCATTGAGAACACACAAAATTCTTAGTTTTAAGCATCAAATGTACTTTATATTGTCAGAACATCAACACCCTCAACTTAAAATTGTTGCTTGTCCTCAAGAGACGACTCAAACTATATAGACAATATAGCAACACACAGACCTCATCCCAATGGCATAGATCACATATAATTAAAATTCAGGTACCCCCACCAACGTTTCAAAACAAGATCATATAGTTATTTAGGAAATCAAAGCACACTAGTGCATTTGATAGCACAACTATGACAAGCAAGGGAATATCAATAGTCTACATTCACTGAACAAGTCAAATGTTATCAATGCAATACAAGTCCCCTCACATAAAAAAGTCTTCTTTCCGACACACTCACTCTCACAAAAGATGTCTATGCAAAATGACTAATATCATAGGCTTTCCCATACACTTATGACTCAGATTTTTCAACCAACTAGACTAGGATCACTTTATGACATTATAGGCTTGTAACATAGGCTCGGGGGCTTTGGTATGGTATTTTGGAAAGACTAAAAGTTATCCTTGGACTTCATTTTTATCACTTTCACCTTACCAACTCAAATATTTTCACCTTATACTCCTTTTTTCCACATTCAATCTTTTCTGGGTATTTTCTTCTCATTTTCTAGCTTTTGCCTCATTTTTACACTACATTTTGCTTTTAATCTCAATCTAAGGCATCTTTTTCATTTTCTTGCACTCGGTACGTGATTTTCTTATTTTTCTCTTGATTTCTAACTCACCACTTTATTTTTGTGATTGTAGCCCTTCATTGACTACCCTCAACTTAAGCTTTTAGTCTAGATCGAAGTACATGATATCTATTCCCCAAACCAAGGCTACTTTTGGTAGCCACCCTCAACTTAGGCTTTTTGCCTTAGTTAAGGTTCACAGTGCTCAAGGACAGACCAGGGCCAATCTCAAGGTTTGTCACTGGACAAGGTTAGGCTAATTAGTTATTTTAGAAAGAATTGGATGTGGCTTAAATATTTGGAACAAAGGATAAAACATCATTTGGTTGGTTATTTTAGGCTAAAGTGGACTAGTTTCATGAAAAAAGGCCTAAGATCTCTTCTTAATCCATTTAATCTACAATCTAGCTTAGAGTGACATGGCAAGTTCTGAATTATCACAAAAATGCATAAATTTATCAAAATAAGCTCACACTGACATGGCATTGCGTACATTATCAACAAGAAACTCAATATCATGTGTCATGTATCAAATTAGCCTCACTTGTCAGAAAAACTATTGGCAAACACCCAAACATGTATTGTTGCCATTTAACTACTAATCAAAAATTTTTAGTGGGTACCGATTTAAAAAACAAAGCATAAAAACATGTTATTAGCCATGAGTATTAGAACTATATGTTACACATATTATCTAAACATCTTAAATGTGCCGGTTCAACATAAATGTATATTCCACGAGAAAATAGAGCATAGGTGTGCAAACATCAAGATCAAAATTTAGGATAGTTACAGATCATAAGCTACTCAGACTTCACTAGGGCCCATAACTTCTCACACCCCATCAAAAAAGTTGTGCATCATCGTCAATGCACTAAATCAAGAAAAAATAGAATAGTAGGGGTCAAAAAACATACCTCGATGCCTAAGCGCTAGTCTCGGGCTGCGCCTGGTCATCTCCCATCTGCATGGTAGTATGTTCAGCAGCCAAACTCTATCCGGAGGGGCCAATACCCCTCTCCCTATCATGCTCCTAGGCTAGCCTCATCTCCTCTTCTAGCCTCGATGTGCTCAAGGCTAGATCGAGCTTGTCCTCCTCCTCCTCATCCTCCTTATCCTCGAGATACTTTTCGCATATATTTCTCTGAACAGGGTTCTTATTTTTGCATGGTTGCTTCCTGAGGGAAGTCTATGGAGGCTAATAAATCAAATAGCGGCTCATAGGTATAGATTCTGTTAATGTCACAGGCATCGCAAGTGAAGTTATAATGTCATCCCTAAGCTTCTCAATCTCCTTTTGGACAACTAAAAACTAATAAGGCCAGGCGTCGGCTAACCTCTTCAGAACCCGGGCCCCAAATGCTTCAATACAGGCATCTACGCCAAAAACACCCTCATGAATAGTAGAGATGTTGAATGCCCTGCACCACTTCTTTGAGTCTGTAACAGGATACAAGAGTCATGGCCTAAGATGCTAAATAAGCTGAGATAATTAGGCTCAGTACATGATAAAATCTGCACCATGTCCTGAACAAAGACAGTAGACACATAAACCATGCCAAGTATAGAAGTCTTTGAAGTGTTGGCCTCTAGTGCAGGAGCAACTATAGTTGGACTCTTCTCAACATCATGTGCCTCAGGCTATTGGGTTCTTTTATCAGTTGTAGCAGCTGGAGTAGTAATAATGGCAGTCATCGAACCCTCAAGTGCTACCTCTTGTGTGAACATCAGTGGTTGTGGTGGTGGTGGTGGTGCTCGTTGGGTTGTCACCAAGTTCTCATCAGTCTTTATTAGGCCTGCCTCCAAGTTATGTTGGGCCTCAACTAACTAGTCTAGCTGATGAAGTATCTCCGCAGGTGATGCTAAGGAGTGTTTGTAGATCAAAGGCGAAATGGTATTGTTGTGCCCCTAATGAGTGCTAAGTCATGAATCAGCTCTGCTATAAGTCAAGCTCAATTAATGTCGTAGCCAACCAAGATGCTGGCAACTAATACCTCCCTCACTCCGCTATCAAAGCTTTATTCACCAAAGTAGGCCGGATATAGGATCTAACAATCGTACACCAAAATTTTGCAGGGAAACTCAATGAAGCCTTCACTATAGGCTTCGTGTGTCTGGTGACCCAAGCAGGCTCTAGATCCTGCTCTACAATGTGACCAACCACCCATCTCAATAGCTCGATCCTTTGTACCAGATCTTTTGTAATCAATGTTTTTCTTGACTTCCTCAACCTATGATCAAACACAACTATCTATCTTGGGGCATGGTAATAGGGACCAAAAAGGACATGGTGGATCGTCTCCTCTAAAAATATTGACTCGTCGCCTTTTCACTTGAACATCTGCCAATATGGGTTGTGAGATAGCCCTCCTTCCTTTGGGAATATCTTGCTGAACAGTGGCTATGTACGATGCATAAAGCTCTTGTACCAAAATTGGGGTGTATCATCTAAGTGTCTCCTTCAGCCACTTTAGCCCATATTATATCATCGTGTAATTCAGAACTAGGACACGACTCAGTCCATCACTAACAACCATGGGCTCCTTCTGTGTCAAATGACTTGGTTTGCCCCACTTATTGGGCTGCATGCCCTCTATCCCCTCGACGTACCATCAGTGGGTACTAGTATCTGGTGCTTAAGAAGAAGATGGTGCGATGGAAGACTCAGCATTTCCTCTATACTTGGAGGCTCCCACTGAACTCTGCTCCTCCCTAAAAGTGGTCAACGGGGGAATGCTGCTCCCAGTCCTCTCAGTACTTTCCTCGTCAAACTAGGAAGGACTCTAGGTCGGAACATAAGGCTTCTCGTCTCTGGCTACAACTCTTGTTTGTGGTCGAGGTGCTATTGGGTCAGGCTGGTTATCATACATCTCGAACAACCCACTCAGCTGAGGGGTCTGGTCATTATCTTAATGATCATCATCTATGGGCTCATCTATGAGCTTTCTCCTAAAAGCCTCAATCTCTGCACGTTTACCTTTCGGGGCCATAATATCTGACAAGGGCTAATTAAGAGTCATAGTTTGAACTATAAATCTTGAAGTGTGAATGTGGCACCGGTTCCTTTCATGGGAAGACCTTGCCCGGCTTAGTCGTTCTCAAGTAGCGAAAAGTGTCATTGCTTTTTTTTGCACTCTCCTCGGGGAATCAATCAATGAATGGCCAAGGTTGCTTACCTACAATGATAAGGCTTCCGCTACCTAATCAAAATGTTCTTTTGGGAATTGGTACATGTTTTCTTAAACCTCCCAAAAGACCCATATTCTGGCTTTTAGCTAGAGAATATCCAACAATAGTGCGACTCTCACCACATATGACTTGTGCAAAGACTCCAAAATCTATCCCGAGCCCTTTCTTCCACCTATACCAGAGGTGCAAAACAATAAGGGTCACTAGAATTTCATATGAGACCCAAGTATGACTAGTAACTTAGATTACAAGTCATAAATTGATTTCATATAAACTTGCATGGAGTATTTTGAAAACCAGGCAGGGATCTATAATACCTATCTATAAGTGGTAAAGTAATCCATAACTCTTAGAATTTCTCATCTAATGAATACTCAAAACATCAAGTAACTGTAATTTCCCATAAGGGGTAATTACGACTCGCCGACTCATCTACGAGTCGTAAAAGACTCTCGTGAACAAGAACTTCTAGGTACCTAGCGTATCCAAAATCATCACACTGACCCTAGAAAATTTTAAACATTACCCAACAAGCATCGAAGAAACCATACAAACACTCACATGTTAAGCACATAACAACCCATACCCCTAATACAATTTTAACAAATATTCACTCCATCGAAAAGGATATTGATTCAAAGAACATATGTTTCTGATAATTCCCATATGATTCACCTATATCATTCTCTGATGATATCAAATACCATTACACAACAACAAACTATGCAATATCACTCATTCAAACATGATAAATGATTCCATGGGCTCACAATCAACAATCACTATGCTAAACACATAATTCTAGGTATAAACAATTAATTTAACAAAAAGCAACCCTAATTTCACATTCATGATTCACATCTATTAAGAAAGCATGCTTATACGTCAAGCTCATCATAGTCATCATCTCAATCAAATACTAACAAGGTAAATTAAGAATCAAGATTGAATCACAATATTACCATAAGTGATGATAGACTTGAATAAGAAAGAGAAAGTGAATGATGACAAACCCTAGGTGTAGCCAAAAATTCACGCTAGAAAAATGGTGACACTCATTGAAAAATTTATCAGAATTAAAAGGGAATAGAGAAATTTGGGAAATTTACTGTAAATTAGGGTGAAAGTAGGGTCAAAATAATTTGATCCCTCTTTTATACCTTACCAAGTCAACATTAAAATATATCGAAATACTATCACGATCGAAGCCTAAGTCATAGACCTAACACGACTAATGGGAACACAAAGGGGTCCCAAACAAGCCTTTTAGCATATGATATACACATCCTTTGTCACAGGAGCTAAATAAACAACATGAAAAGATATAAATTAGGGAAAACGGGGCTCAGGGAAGTCATTGTACCATAAACATATAAGAGTCATAGCTCAAACAGTACATTACTTGTTCCAATAACACATCTAAACATAGATTGGAGCAGGTGCCAAGACACCTTCTAGACTTACTCTTATACATCATATGTTCAACACAAAGAGATAACAAAATCAAGAGTAGCATAGCTAGTGTCCTCAAACTTGAGGATTCACAAAAGCTTATCTTCAAGATGCCAAAACTAGCCACCTGGAGGGTGATCAAAAGGAGCTTTGGTTCCTACATGGTAATATCATGTAGGCATAAAGTATGCGTTAATACGTTTGAATTTACTAAGTATGTAGGATGCAATGCAACAAGACATAAGCTAATATAATCAAAATGCATAGTCGTAAGCAACGAATAAGTATAGTATCAATATGGCATGCATGATCAATAGTTTAAGTAAAACATTTTTAGTCATAATCAAGGAATGCAAACTCAATGTAGAAGATATGTATGCTCGAACCTTACACAAATTTGCTTAAGATGGGCTACATAGTCACCCACTCACCTTACAACATAACCTTTTCGGAGAGTGTTAATAATACCCTACCTTACGACATAGCCTTTTTGGTAGGTAGTATAAGAGGTCCTTTGCTTTACGATATAATCTTTTAGGTAGGAGCCATGAGTTATTCTACCTCATGATATAATCCTTTCGGTAGGTGTCATGAAATGTATCTTATGGCATGGCCTTTTCGGTAGATCTTATAGGATGTCATGACCTTACAATATAATCTTTTTGATAGGAGTCATGAGTTATTCTACCATAAAACATGACCTTTTCACTATATCTTTTTGAATGTCTATACCTTACGATATAATATTTTCGGTAAGAATCATGAAAATGTCTCATCAAACCATCACATTCAAGTTTCAAGAAAGAACTCCTCATTTTCCTAAGAACACAACAAACATGGAATGCCAACAATTCCCTTGCAATGTCATAGGTGATTTACATGAATTAAACACATATGTGGATTCCCTTAATCATCATAAAGTCACATAACTTGTAAACCATGCAATAGACCATAAATAACTCAAGAATTCATGTCAAGACATTTTATTAAACACTTGATGGTAATGTAATGCTTGTTCAAAATCATGCAATTAAAGAGTGAAATCATGTGAAAAAACTCAATGTAAATCAACCCACCAACACTTGGCAATACCCTCATGTAAGACACATTGAAACACCTCATCAAATCTCATAATAGATCATAGATTCATAGCTCAAAACATGCTTAAATACTCAACATTTTATGAACCCCAACATAGTTTTTGAATCAATTTCATAATAAGAGATACCCGTAGATAATCCAACTTGAAAATATGTTATTTACATAAAAAGGAAGGTTGGACACTACGGATGAAAGACCCAATGATTGAAACCCATATACCTCAAATTTGGTGATTTCCTTGTTGAATATTTGAATGGGAACTTAAAGCTTGAATGAAGTTCTTGAGATCCATAATTCAGCTTGGGACACTTGAATTTTGATGAAATATTTAGGTAAGTGTTAGAGAGGGTTTTTAAGAGTGTCTTGAGTGATATGGAGTTGCAAAATGACTATGTATAGGTGTTTTTAGGCGTAAGAGGGCATAGGCCCAAGGCCCCAAATCTAGGCCAAAACTGAAAAACTGTCCAAAAAAATATACCTCTGCATGCCCCTGGTTCGTTGCGCCTTGGGGGCGGACCCTCTTTGGATATCGCAAGTTTGTGAAAAAATTTTTTTGCTATGAGTCCTCCGAAATTGGGGCTATGCCTATATTCCATATAATTTTGCCACCCTGATGACGAATATAAAGTCGAAATTTTGATACCATGCATAGATTTTGAGATACATAGAAATATGATTATGGGCATTTCTGAGGCACATTTTTGGGGTGTCTCAATATCTCCCACTTAGGAACACTCATCACCGAATGTCAAAGAAACATACATGAGAAGTAATCATGAAGATTTCATCCCAAAATGAATGCAACGAATGCATTTAGCATTATTGTCAAAATTACCATAGACTTGTCAACATAAACATAAATGTATGTAACATGATATGAGGGCTGAAACTTAGGTCTTGAAGCCATAGAAAGGACTTTGTTTGCTATCTCAAGCTTGAATAAAATGAAAGAGGTAGGAATATCGCTTTTTCATGTCTGCTCTGTCTTCCTAAAATGTCTAGACTTTGTACATTAGGATATGGAGAAGGTAAAGATTATCCAAGTAAGATTGAGTACTAGACAGAGTCGTCAGAAGTCCTACACTGATGTTAGAAGAAGAAAAATAAAGTTTGATATCAACAATTGGATATATTTGAAAGTGTCACTCATGAAGAGTGTTATGAGATTTGGAAAGAAGGGAAAGTTAAGTCATTGATACATTGCTTCCTACCAAATTATGAAGTGAGTGGGAAACATAGCCTACAAGTTAGATCTACCACCCGAGTTAGCAGCCATCTATCATGTCTATCACATTTCTATGAATTAAAAGTGTTTGGGAGATCTGTCCTTGGTTGTGCCTGTTGAAATCATTTGAGTGAAGTATAGTTTGAGTTATGAAGAGATCCCAGTCTAAATCCTCGATCGTCAGGTTCCAAGTTGAGAACCAAAGATGTTGCCTCTATGATGGAGTTTTGGATAAGTCAATCCGTTGAAGAGAGTACAAGGGAAGTTGAAGAGGATATGAAGGCCAAATACCCTCACCTATTTGAGATTTCTAAGAATGAAATTGATGGTAACAACTTATTTCTACTATATGAGTTAATTTTCCATTATTGAGTTGAGTTTTTGTCAGTGAGTTTTCTTCTTGAGTCTATAAGTATTTGTGCTTGCATATCTTTAATTGTATTCATGCCTAATGGTGATATTAGAAGTAGTCTTTCAGTTATGAATTTGAGTTGAGGTTGATTTATAAAGTATGAGTATACGAGTATTTGAGTTCATTCTTGATAGGCCTCATAATTGCTCATCATTCCAGGGCAAATGATCCCATGGGGGAGATGTTATGACACCCCATAACCCTATCCTCATATGTACCTACATTTTAAGCTTTATTTTTGTACGTGGGAAGTGTATTAGGGTGATAAGAGACCACTAGCACTTACACGAGTTCAAAACATTTCTATAAATTGCATTTCTAGAGTTGGATTATGTAAGCATCAATTTTTAAAGATCATAACTCTTAGCACACAATGAATTAGATATCTCATGGCCTACCAATTGAAAGTCCTTTGGGTTTGCTTTCCAACGCAATTGGTTCCACCTCATTTGGAGTTTAGAGTCTGGAGTCCAAATTATGGCCAATTTACTGAACACTATCAGAATAGAGTGGTCTTATGAAACCGCCCATCACTAGGTGGAGAAGTACTAACCCTTCCCTCGGTATATGGGCACAAACCCTCATCTTGGTTATCCAGGTTCTTAGACCCTTCGGATTGGGTCTGGTCTAATGCAACACTTTATATAGAATTTATCATGTATATAAGTTCATTTTATCATCATAACATCAATCATATCATATCTCATGCTTTCGACCTGCAATTCCATAAGAAATCCTAGCCGAACATTTTATCAAACACTTAAGGGGTGTGTAATAGGGGTAAAAGACCATGCAATTTATAGACGAAATCGTGCAAGAAAATCTATTGTAAAACCATCAATCAACACCTTGAAACATCCCCAAGATATTCACATTAAAACCCCTCATTAAATCGAACATTACATCCAATATTTAGAGCTCAAAACATGCTAAAACAACCATACTTTCATGAACTCAAATCACTATGTAGTAAATTTCTTAATATACAAGACCCACATGTAAAAATCAATTTTAAATCATAAAAATTAAGTAAAAAGGAGATTAGGGAACCATGGATGGAAGAACCCAATGGCTAAAACCTACATACATTATCTTTGGAGAAGCTCTGGGTGAAGATTGAAAATGGATGCTTGAATCTTAACGGAAATCCTTAGTTCCAGATAATGGTTTTGAGATTTGAATTTTGGAGTAAAAATATGGCTAATTGTTTTAGGAAGTATTGAGAAATGTTGAGGATGATATATGGGTGAAACTTGGCGAAGTGTAGATAAAAACACGTTTGGAAAAACTTAGGCCCAAGACTAAAAAGTATTGGACCCAGATAAAAATCACTTGAAATAAAATACATAGGTTCATGTCTGTTCTGCACCATGGAAAATCACAGAGGCCAAATTATATGTCCGCGAAAGTTAGGCATCGCGGCACCGTCACGAACTAATTATTGAAATTTTGGAAATTTGAAATTGTGAGTCGATTGCTCTAAAATTGGGGTTAGACTCTTTTATTCTAATTTGGACCCCCTGAAAAAGAATATGAAGTTGGATTATTGAAATAACAAAGTATTTGAAATGTATTAAAATTAAAATTTTGGGCATTTCGAGGCATGTTTTTGGGCACTCTTTTTTTGTGTATGTGTGTGTGGGGGTGCCGGGGGGGTCATTACATTAGGTGGATAAGTAAGAACCCATATCTAGGTTGGTGATAATGCCACCCCATCACCATGGTGGAGAAGTACAAACAGTTCCCTAGGTTGATGAGTACAAAGCCCCATTTAGGTTAGTGATGATGTCGCCCCATCACTAAGTGGAGAAGTACAAACCCTTCCCTAGGTTGATGAGTACAAACCCCTATCTAGGTTATTCGAGTTCTTAGTCCCCCAGAATTAGGCATGTTCTAATGCAACACTTTATATAGAATTTATCATGTACATAAGCTCATTTCGTCATCATATAGTCACTTGTATTATATCTCATGTTTTTGACCTTCAACTTCTCAAGAAACAACATCCAGACATTTTAACAAACACTTAGAAGATGTGTAATGCTAGTACAAAACCATGAAATATGGAGATAAAATCATGCAATAAAATCCATTGTAAAACCATCAATCAACACCTTGCAACACCCTCAAGCAATATACATCAAAACCTCTCCTCAAATCTTACAATAGATCAAAGATTTATGGCTCAAAACATGGCAAAATAGTCACAACTTTACATAGCTTTAACATAGTGTGTAGTGAATTTTATAATAAGCAAGACTCATTTGTAAATCAACTTTAAATCATGCAATTTGAGTAAAAGGAGGCTTGGGTATCATTTCTGAAAAGAACCCATGAAAGGAACCCATATACCTTATCTTAGAGATGAACTTGGTGAAGATTAGAGATGGAGATTGAAGCTTAAAGAAAAATCTTCAACGATAACATTAGCTTGGGATGAAGGTTTGAGACTTGAGTTTGGGGAATGGAAATATGACTAAGCATTTGAGTGAGTATTAGAAAGTGTTTAGAATGATATGAGGGTGAAATAAGGCTAAATATGGGTAAAAATACACATATGGGAACACTTAGGCCCAAGACGTAAAAGTATTCGACCGAACTAAAAAGACAGTCTGCAAAATATATAGGGGCGCGTCGCAAGGGTGTCGCGAAAACCCCTCTAGAAATCGGACATTGGAATTTTTAAATTGCTAATCTTTCTCTCTTAAACTAGGTTAGACCCTTTTTCACCTAATTTTGACCCCCTGAACAAGAATATGAAGTAAGATTTTCTAAATAATAAATAGATTTTGAGATATATGGAACTTAAAATACCAGGCATTCTGAGGCACGTTTTCAGGCACTTTTTGGGGTCATTTCAATATCTCCCACTTGGGAACATTCTTCCCAAAATGTAAAAGAGACATACAATAGAAGAATGATCATAACAAACTGGGCCCAACTAAAATTCAACATTACATTTAAAACACCATTTTCAAAATCTCAACATAGGTGTACAATCATCACGACTTGCGACCTTAAACATGAATGCATATGAATAGCATGGGGGCTGAAACATAAGACTCGAATCACATAGGGGACTTAGAATTGGTATATTAGGCTTGAGTTGAGTAGAAAAGAAAAGGATACTGCTTTTGCATGTCCGCTTCAGCCTCCCAAGTAGCACTTTCGATTTGTTGGTTCATCCAAAGGACTTTAACGAATGCCACCTCCTGGTTCCTCAATTTCTTCACTTGTCTATCTAGGATCTGAATCAGAACCTACTCATAAGTTAAGTTATCCTCAACAACACCCACAACATCAAGACACACAATAGCATTAGGATCACGAACACACTTTCTCAGCATAGAGACTGGAACACCAGATGAACCAAATTCACATTTCACTAGGAAACATCAACTCATAAGCAACCTTGCCAACCCTCTTCAAGACCTCATAAGGACAAACATACCTTGGACTCAACTTCCCATTTTTAACAAAATGGACCACACCTTTTATTGGAGAAACTTTCAAATAAACCCAATCACCCACTTTTAATTCAAGGTCTCTTCTTCTCACATTGGCATAAGATTTTTGATGACTTTGGGCTATTCTCAACCTTCCCCTAATCATCCTAACCTTCTCAAGAGCCTCCATGACTAGATCCGACCCTAATAAAGCCACCTCACAAACCTCAAACCAACCAACTAGTGATCTGTAACGTCTCCTATGAAGAGCATCAAAAGGAGCCACACCTATACTAGAGTGATAGCTATTTTTGTAGGAAAAATCAATCAAAGGGAGATGGTCATCCCAACTACCCCTCAACTCTAATACACATGCCCTAAGCATATCTTCAAGGGTTTGAATTTTCCTTTTGGCTTGGCCATCCATTTGGGGGTGCAAGGCCGTATTAAGGCGAACTTTTGTTCCAAGACCCATTAGAAAAGAATTCCCAAAGTGTGAAGTGAATGTGAACCGCAATTCAATATGATGGATAAAGGAACTCCATGCAACCTCACTATCTCATGGATGTACAACCTTGCATACTCTTCAGCCCCATATATGGTATTAACATATAGAAGTGAGCCTATTTTATCATCCTATCAACCATCACCCAAATGGAATCAAAACCTTTCCTAGTCTTAGGAAACCCAACCACAAAATCCATATTAATCACATCCTACTTCTAAGTGGGCATCTCTATCTCTTGGGTTAGGCCACCTGACCTTTGATGTTTGGATTTGACTTGTTGACAACTATGGCAACCAGAAACAAATTTTGCAATGTCCCTCTTCATGCCTCCCCACCAATACACATCTCTCAAGTCTCTATACATTTTGGTGCAACCAGTGTGAATAAAATAAGAATAATTATGGGCCTCATCAAGGATCTTCTCCCTCAAATCATCAACACTAGGCACACACAACCTACCTTGATGCCTAAGGGCACCATCTCCCCCTTGGGATAAAACTCTACTTTGCCCACTTTCACCAAAGCCTTCAATTCAAGCATGGAGGAGTCAAGATCTTGTTTTGCTATCACCTCATCAACCAATGAATATTTGGAACAATTAACAACAACAACACCATCACCCCTTTCTTCTAACCTAACCCCCAACCTAGAAAATCTATGAACTTCCCTAGCTATTTCCCTATCACCACCATCAACATGAGCTAGGCTACCCATGGACACCCGACTCAAAACATTCGCCACCACATTTGCCTTACTCGGATGATAATGCATACTCGTGTCATAATCTTTGAGAAGTTCTATCCATCTTCATTGTTTCAAGTTGAGATATTTTTGAGTGAAGAAATATTAGAGGGTCGTATGATCGGGGAAGACATCAACATGCACCCGATACAAATAATGATGCCAAATCTTTAATGCAAACACAACGGTGACCGACTCTAGATCATGGGTAGGGTAGTTCCTTTCATGCACTTTGAGTTGCCTAGAAGCATTGGCTATGACCTTACCATGTTTCATCAACACAAAACCTGAACCAACTCTAGATGCATCACAATACACAACAAAAGCCTCAAGCCCATCCGGTAGTGACAATATAGGAGTGGACACAAGCCTATCCTTCAATGTTTGGAAGCTTCTCTCACAATCATCGGTCCACACAAACATAACCTTCTTTTGTGTCAATTTAGTCATAGGGGAAGCAATAGAGGAGAACCCATTCACAAATCTTCTATAGTAACCCTCAAGGCCGAAGAACCTCCCAGTATCTGACGGGGTCAATGGTCTAGGCCAATTTCTAATCACATCAATTTTCTTAGGATCCACTTTTATATAATTCCCCGACACCACATGACCCAAGAATGCAATCTCCTTCAACAAAAATTCACACTTATCATATTCGGCATACAATTTCTCCTCCCTCAATATTTGCAATACAACCTTCAAATGACCAATATGCTCCTACCTACTATGTGAGTATATCAAAATATCATCAATGAATACCACAACAAAGGAATCAAGGTAAGGTTTGAAGACCCTATTCATTAGGTCCATGAAAATGCCGATGCATTACTCAAGCCAAACAACGTAACAACAAACTGATAATGCCCATATGTAGTCCGGAAATCCATCTTGGGAATACCATACTCCATCACCCTCACTTGATGATACCCAGAATGATGATCATTCTTAGAAACTAAGCTAGCCCTTTGCAATATGTCAAATAAGTCATCAATTCTTCGAAGAGGATATCTATTCTTTATAGTGACTCATTTGAGTTGCTGGTAGTCAATGCACATTCTAAGTGACCTATCCTTATTTTTCACAAACAACACATGGGCATCCCAAGGTAATTGACTAGGTCAAATAAATCCCTTCTCCAACAAGTATTTCAATTGCTCTTTTAACTCTGCTAGTGACATACGATAAGGTGGAATGAAGATAGGTTGAGTATTGGGAAGGAGATCTATGCCAAATATTATCTCCCTTTCGGGAGGGACACCGGGAAGGTCATTTGGAAAGACATCAAGAAACTCATTTACAATCAGAACTGACTCAATCGAGAGGACTTTGGATTCCACATATTTAACCCTCACAAGATGATACAAACACCTCTTAGAGATTAACTTATGGGCTTTAATGCATGAAATGAATCTACCCTTGACCATCACATCTTGACATTCCCATTCAAAGATGAGTTCATTAGGAAATTAAAACTTGACCCTGTGAGTTCTACAATCAATAGAAGCATAGTATGCATGCAACAAATCCATCTAAAGAATGACATCAAAATCTACCATGTCTAGTTCAACATGATCAACAGGCAACAACTTATGCAAAATGAAAATAGGACAACTTCTATAAACATTCCTAGTAACAATAGAGGCACCAATAGGATAGGCACTCCATATAACTCATTCAACAACTTAGGGACAACATGGTACTTTTTAGCAATAAAAGGGGTAACAAAAGAAAGAAGCACATGGATCAATTAAAGCATACACATCAAAGTCAAAGATTTTCAACATACCGATTACAAAATTGGGGACCTCACCAACCCCTTCCCTCACATATAGAGCATAAAATCGATTGTTCCTTAGGGAACCACCTTGAGGACTACCTCTCCCCAATGGGACTGCATTAGCACCACGGACCTCGGTTCCTTGGACAATCTACTTTCTTGTGCTCAAGCTCCCCACAACTAAAGCATGCATTAGAATCCTTTGAACATTGGCCTTTATGACCTTTCCAACATGTAGGACACACATCAATGGGAGCCACAACACCAGCATCTTGAGGCCTAGGGAGGTCATTGGCAAACCCCCTATTAGTAGCATGATGAGACCCTTGGCCTTGAGGGAACCATCCACCCCTTTGGAACTTACCCGTAAGATGGGCCATCTTGGCCTTATACCCCATTCTCTTTCTCAATTTCTCCTCCTCCATTTGTTCGAAGTAGGTCATCAATTGAGACAAGTCTATGTCACTAATTAGTATGGTGGACCGGTATTCTTCACATACAAGTTGGAGACCCCCATCACAAACTTATTCATCCTAGATCTAGGATCGGCCACCAAATGAGGAGCATACTTTGAAAGTTAATTAAACTTGAGGGCATACTCGCCCACACTTATAGCACCTTTTTTCAAGTTAATAAACTCAACCAACTTAGTTTCCCTAAACTCAAGAGGGAAAAACTAGTTAAGGAAAGCAAATTTGAGCTCCTCCCAAAGTACCAATTACCAACCCCTTTCTCACACTTCTATTGATCATACAATATTTGAGCTACCCCTTTGAGTTAGTACCCCGCCAACTCCACTTTTTCATTTTTCCCAACTCCAATTATATTAAAGACTTTATAGACCTCATCAATAAACTCTTGTGGATCTTCATCCACCTTTGGCCCATAGAATACCAGAGGATTCATCCTCATGAAGTTGCTTACCCTAGCTCCCGGGGTAGTAGCATGAGGGGCTTGGGCCCTTTGATTGACTTGGTTGGCTACAACTTGGAAAAGCATAGGGAGAGTATCTCGGAACTCACCATTATTAAGTTGCACCTCGAGAGTTTGGGTCCTTTGCCCTCGAGGGTTTGGCATGATCTAGCATAGCAAAGAACAATCATTAGGGGGAAAACTTACAACAACTCTATAGCATGACTTAAAACATGAAGAAGGAAAACATTTCCTAAAACGTGTCATAGCCTCTTATTCATAGTCATGGCGCACTTCACAACCATGAATAGGACCTTAATCGATGCAATGTGTAGGACTCCGAAGATCTATCAACCTAGTGCTATTATACCATATTTGTCACGACCCAAGCCTAGGATCTAGACGTGACACAGCACAAGGGGGACCCGAACGGACCCCAACAAGCCTCTTAGAGCATCATTACACATCCTTGGTCACGAAAGAAATGAATCAAGCATCAAGAGATAAAAGAATAGGGAAACCAGAACACTTGTATATCATCATAGCCAAGAGAAAAGAGTTAAGCGCATATCATAGATACATAATATGTCCAATAAACACCACTAATACATAGATAAGAGTGGGGGCCATGATAAAGTAACCAGGCTCTCCCTCATAGTCAAAATAGATAATAAAGTAGAATATCTCAATACATAATAGGAGAAATATAGACTAAGGTCCCCAAAGTGGAGGACTCACCAACTAGCTTGAATAGCACCGGACTAGCCACGTGGAGAAGGATGATAAACTTGGACTCCGGTTCCTATAGGGTGACATCATGTAGGCATAGAGTATGCATTAGTACGTTTGAATGTACTGAGTATGTAGGATGCAAAGCAATAATTGATAAAAATCATAATTAAAATGCATAATATTAAGCAATAGGCATAATATAGCAATATGGCATGTATGATAAATGCTTAAGTAAAACATGCTTAAGAAACTCATGATCATATAGGGTATCATATGTGTAGAAGATACCAAGCCAGATTTCTAAATGTACAACCCTTTGGTAGGTTAGTGATGATGCCGCCCCATCAATTAGGTGGATGAGTACAAACCCCCATCTAGGTAGGTTATAATGCCGCCCCATCACCATGGTGGAGAAATACAAACCCTTCCCTACGTTGATGAGTACAAGCCTCCATCTAGGTTAGTGATGATGTCACCCCATTACTAGATGGAGATATACATACTGTTCCCTAGGTTGATAAGTACAAACCCCCATCTAGGTTATCCGAGTTCTTAATCCCTTCGAATTTTGCATGGTCTAATGCAAAATTTTATATGGACTTTATCATGTACATAAGCTTATTCATCATCATATAGTCATTCATATATATCGCACACTTTGGACCTTCAACTCGTCAAGAAACCATATTCGAACAAGTTATCAAACACTTAGAGGATGTGTAATGCTAGTATAAAACCATGAAATATAGAGATGAAATCATGCAACAAAATCCATTGTAAAACAATCAATCAACACATTGCAACACCCACAAATAATATACATCAAAATCCCTCCTCATATCATACAATAGATCAAAGATTTATAGCTCAAAATATGGCAAAAAGGTCACAACTTTACATAGCTTTAACATCGTGTGCAGTGAATTTCATTGTAAGAAAGACCCATTCGTAAATCAACTTTAAATTATACAATTTGAGTAAAAGGAGGCTTGGGTATCATAGGTGAAAGGAACCCATGAAAGGAACCTACATACCTTAGCTTAGAGATAACTTGGTGAAGATTACAGATGGTGACTAGAAGCTTGAAGAAGAACCTTGAAGGAGAACCTTAGCTTGGGATGACGGTTGGAGACTTGAGTTTCGGGAGTGGAAAATACGACTAAGTGTTTGAGTGAGTATTGGAAAATGTTTAGGATGATATGAGGCTGAAATAAGGCTAAGTATGTGTAAAAGCATGTTTGTGAACACTTAGGCCCAAGACTTAGAAGTCTTGGACCAAACTTAAAAAGTACCCAAAATCTACAGGGGCACGTCGTGAGGTGGTCGCGAAAAACCCTCTAGAAATTGTACTTTGAAATTTCTTAATGCTAATATTTTGCTCTTAAATAGGGGTTAGACTCCTTTTCACCTAATTTTGACCACCTAAACAAGAATATGAAGTCAGATTTTTGAAATAACAAAAGGATTTTGAGATATATGGAATTCAAAATATTAGGCATTTCGAGGCACGTTTTCAGGTATTTTTTGGGGTCGATTCAATGGTAGGGTGTGACATCCACCAACCAACCAATAGGTTTGTAACTTGATAAACTTTGAACTCATTAATGATGGTCTCTTCTTACACATGTATTATCTTTTATGTAAGCACGAATTACTTTAAGCATCTTCCATGCAACCCATATTGATATATACTACTCATTGCTTATGCTTATACATTTCGATTGTGTGGCTTATCTCTTGCTCCATTGCATCCTACATACTTAGTATATTAAAATGTACTAACAAATACTCTATGCATATGTGATATCACCATGTAGGAACTAGAGCCCCACTTGAGCATCTTCCTCCATGTGGCTAGTATGAATTCCCTTAAGCTAGTTTTTGAGTCCTCCATTCTGGGGAAAATATCTATTATCTCATGATATGTACTAAGATTATATTTCTTTTATGTATATATTTACTTTAAGGATGAGTCCGGTTGCTTGTATTGGCCCCCGCTCTTATCTATGTAGTAGAGATATTGTTGGACATGTTATGTATTGAGCATTCAGTCTCTATTTTTGTGGTTATGTTAAGAAAGTATTCCTTTGTCCCTCTTCCCTCATTTTTAACCTTATCATGTTGTTTAATTGCTTCCGCAACCAATGATATGTAATAAAAATGATATGTTAAGAGGCTTATTTGGGGTCCCTTTGGATTTCCAATTTATGGTGTCACATCTAGGTCCTACGCTTGGTCGTGATAAACATTGTATCAGAGCACTAGGTTTTAAGGTCTTGAACATCCAATGCACCAGTGGATTAGAGCCTTGTTCATAGTTGTTTTGTGCACCACAACTATGAGGAAGGTGCTGTGGAACATTTTAGGAAATGTTTCCCTTCATCAAGTTCTATGTCGTTCTATAAAGTTAAAGTAAGGTTTTTCCCCTAGTGATTGTTTCTTGCTATGCTAGATCATGCCTAACACAATAGGAAGGAGAACCCGCACTCCCGAGGAATAATCGACTCATGGTGAGCTACGAGATGCTCTCACTTTGCTAGCACAAGTTGTGGTTAACGAAGCCAACCAAGGGGCCCAATCCCCTCATGCTCCTACACCGGCATCTCGATTGAAGGATTTCATGAGGATGAATCCCCCCAGAATTCTATGGGTCAAAGGTTGATGAGAACCCTCAAGAGTTCAATGACGAGATCTACAAGGTATTGGTAATCATGGGTGTTATATCAGAAGAGAAAGCGGAGTTGACATCCTACCAACTCAAAGGGGTAGACAAATATTGTTGAATGAATAGAAGGAGGAGAAGAGAATCAATAGTGTGGTGCTGTTGGAGGAGTTCAAGGTGGATTTTCTTAATAGATTCTTCCCTCTTGAGCTTGTGAAGGAGAAGATGATAGAGTTTATGAATTTGATACAAGGGTCTATGAGTGTGAGGGAGTATGCTCCCCACGTGGTTGCTAACCCAAGGTCTAGAATGAGCAAGTATGTGATAGGTGTATCCAATTAGGTGAGTGAAGAATGCTGGTACACTATGTTGACTAGTGACATGGACTTGTCCCGTTTGATGACCTATGCTGAACAAATAGAGGAGGAAAAGTTGAGGAAGAGGAGGACTAATTAGGGAAAAAAGGGTGCATTTTGAGTGGATGTTCCAATGTCAAAAGAGTGGCCGATTCCATCATGGACAAGGGTCTTATCATGCTTCTAATAGGGGGTTTGCCAATGACCTCCCAAGAGCCTAAGGTGTTGATGGTGTGGTTCATAATAATGTGTGTGCAAGATGTGGTAAGGCTCATGAAGGCCCATGTTTGAAAGATACTAATGCTTGTTATGGATGTGGGGAAGT
Organism: Solanum ossicruentum; assembly: GCA_025774065.1. Lineage (NCBI taxonomy): Eukaryota > Viridiplantae > Streptophyta > Magnoliopsida > Solanales > Solanaceae > Solanum > Solanum ossicruentum. The sequence continues at coordinate 18,997 of JAOTQR010102783.1, read as the reverse complement.
GGGTCACAAGAAGATTGATTGTCCTCGTAGTCACAACAACGGTAAGTAGGTTTGTCCACGAGGTGAAATGTGGTTCTTTTGGGGAGAGGTGGCTAACAAGGTGGTGCCCCAAGGCACAATCGATTCTATGCACTCCAAGGGAGTCAAGGGGATGAGTAGGTTCCCGATGTCGTCACCAGTATGTTAAAAGTAATTGATTTTGATGTGTATACATTGATTGATCTTTGGGCCACTCTTTCTTTTATTACCCCCTTTGTTGCCAAAATGTTTCATGTTGAGCTCGAACTGTTATGTGAGTCTTATGAGGTGTCTACTCCTATTGGTGCATCTATTGTTGCTAGAAAGGTGTATAGAAGTCGTCTCGTTTGCATTTTTCATAACATATTACCTTATGATCTTGTTCAGTCGAAAATGATGGATTTTACTGTCATACTTTGGATGAATTAGATGTATGCATACTATGCTTCTGTTGATTATAGAACCCGTAGGGTGAAATTCCAGTTCCCAAATGAACCCATTATTGAGTAGGAGAGTTATGATATGGTAATCAAGGGTAGGTTCATCTCTTGCATTAAAGTCCATAAGTTTATCTCTAAGGGGTGTCTTTGTCATCTTTTGAGGGTTAGGGATCTGGAGTCCAAAGTCCTTCTTATAGTGTCGGTTCCGATTGTAAATGAGTTCCTTGATGTCTTTCCAAATGTCCTTCCTGGTGTTCCTCTCGAAAGGGAAATAGATTTTTGTATAGACCTCTTTCTTGATACTCAACCCATTTCTATTCCCCCTTATCGTTTGACCCCAGCAGAGTTAAAGGAATTGAAGGCGCAATTGAGGGATTTGTTGAAGAAGGGGTTCATTAGGCCTAGCCAATAACCTTCTGGTGCTCTGGTATTGTTTGCAAAAAGAAGGATGGGTCCCTCAAGATATGTATTGACTACCGACAACTTATGAGGGTCACCATAATGAATAAGTATCCTTTTCCAAAGAATGATGATTTGTTTGACTAATTGGAAGGAGCTACCCTCCTCTCTAAGATTGATTTTTGGTTAGGGTACCATCAACTAAAGGTAAGGGAGTGTGATATTCCTAAGATGAACTCCCGGACTAGGTATGGGCATTATGAGTTTGTTGTGATGTCCTTTGGTTTTACCAATGCACTGACCACTTTATGGATCTTATGAATAGGTTCTTCAAACCCTGCCTTGATTTGCTTGTTGTGGTCTTCATTGATGATATATTGATCTAGTCACATAGTGAGGAAGTGCATATGGGTTATTTGAGGATGGTGCTACAAAGATTAAGAGAAAAGAAGTTGTATGCCATGTATGAAAAATGTGATTTGTTGTTAAAAGAGGTTGCCTTCCTAGATCATGTGTTGTCGTGGGATTGTATTAAGGTAGTACCTAAAAAGATGGATGTGATTAGAAATTGGCCTAGACCATTGACCCCATCGGATATTCGGAGCTTCTTGGGCTTAGCGGGTTACTATCGGAGGTTTGTTAATGGGTTCTCTTTTATTCTTTCTCGTATGACTAAGTTGACTCAAAACAAAGCCAAATTTGTATGGTCCAATGAGTGTGAAAAGTGTTTCAAAACATTGAAGGATAAGCTTGTGTCCGCTCCTAGTTTGTCACTACAGGAAGGGCTAGAGGAGTTTGTTGTGTATTGTGATGCTTCTAGTTTTGGTTTGGGTTGTGTTCCAATGCAAAATGGTAAGGGGATAGCCTATGCGTCTAGGCAACACAAAGTACATGAAAAGAATTATCCTACTAATGATCTTGAACTAGCCGTTGTAGTCTTTGCTTTAAAATTTGGCGTCACTATTTATATGGAGTGCATGTTGATGTGTTCACCAACCATAAGAGTCTCCAATATGTCTTCACTCAAAAAGATCTCAACTTGAGATAAAGAAGGTGGCTAGAACTTCTTAAGGATTATGATATGAGTGTGTATTATCATCCTGGTAAGGCTAATATGGTGGCGGATGCTTTGAGTAGGGTATCCATGGGTAACCTAGCTCACGTTGATGATGGTAGCAAAGGAGGGTGGGTGAGTAAGGTCCATCAGTTGGCTAGATTGGGAGTTAGTTTGGAAGGTGTGGATTTAGAGGGGTGTCATGGTAGTTGATGGCTCTAAATCTTCATTGGTTGAGGAGGTGAAAGCTAATCAACATCTTGACCCCGTTTTGTTAGAATTGAAGGTGTTGGTTAAACATGGTAAGATGGAGGTTTCCTCCCAAGGGGGAGATGGTTACCTTAGATACCAAGGTAGTTATGTGTGCCTTATGTTGATGGCTTGAAAAGAAGGATTCTTGATGAGGCTCATGGTTCTTTGATTCTATTCACCCCGGATCTACTAAGATGTATAGAGATTTGAGAGAGGTGTATTGTTGGGGAGGTATGAAGAGGGGTAATGCCAAATTTGTTTCCAGTTGTCATAGTTGCCAACAAGTCAAAGATGAATACCAAAGCTCGGGCGGCCTAGCCCAAGACATAGAGTTTCCTACTTGGAAGTTGGAGGAGATCAATATGGATTTTGTGGTTGGGTTTCCCAATACTAGAAAGGGTTTTGATTCTGTTTGGGTTATGGTTGATAGGATGATGAAATCAATTCACTTTCTACTGGTTAAGACCATATATGGGGTTGAAGATTATGCTAGGTTATACATTCATGTCTTGGTAAGGTTGCATGGGGTTCCTTTGTCCAGTATATCGGATCGTGATAATTTACTTTACAATTTCAAATGTCCTTTAAAAGGGGCCTTGGTACAATACTTAAATTTAGTACGACCTTTCACCCTGAAACGTATCATCAAACTGAAAGAATTATCAAAACACTTGAGGACATGCTTAGTGCTTGTTTATTGGAGCTTACGGGTAATTGGGATGATCATCTTCCATTTATTGATTTTGCATATGACAATAGCTATCATAGAAGTATTGGTATGGCCCCTCTTGAGGCTCTCTATGGTAGACGTTGTAGATCACTAGTTGCATGGTTTGAGGTTGGAAGAGGTGGCAATGTTGGACAAGATCTAGTTATGGAGGCTCGTGAAAAGGTTAGGATAATTAGAGAAAGGTTGATGATGGGCCTAAGTCGCCAAATGTCCTATGTCGATGTAGGAGAAGGGATCTTGAATTCAAAGTTGGTGATTAGGTCTATTTGACGGTTTCACCCATGAAGGGTGTGGTTCATTTTGGTAAGAAAAGTAGTTGAGTCCAAGATGTGTGGGTACTAATAGGGTAATGAGGAGGATTGGTAATGTTGCTTATGAGTTGGAGTTGCCTAGTGAAATAAATTTGGTTCATTCGGTGTTTCATGTGCCTGTGTTGAAGAAGTAAATGGGTGATCTGAATGATATTGTTTCATTGGATTTTTTGGGTATAGTTGAAGAATACTTGACTTATGAGGCGATTCCAGTAGAGATATTGGATAGGCAAGTGAAGAGGCTGAGGAACAAGGATGTTGCTTCTGTTAAGGTCCTGTAGAGGAATCAACAGGTCGAAAGGGCTACATGGGAGGCCGAAGACAACATCCAAAAGCGATATACTTATATTTTCCATTCTAGTCAAGCCTAAGGTACTATTATAAGTACCCTATGTGATGTCAAGTCTAAGTTCAGCCCATGACATTTTCATGCATTCATGTTTAGATTGATAAGTTCGTGATGATTTTTACACTTATGTTGAGATTTCTGAATGATGCTTAAGTGCATTGTTGCATCCGTATGTAGGCTGAAAATTGCCATATTTACGTCTCTCATATATGCTTTTTTGACATTTGGGGAAGAATGTTCCCAAGAGGGAGATATTGAACCGACCCGAAAAGTTCCCGAAAATGTGCCTCGGAAATGCCCAGAATTGTAATTTGTTTACATCTCAAAATTCGTGCGTGATATTAAAAATCTGACTTCATATTTGTGTTTAGGGGAAAAAATTGAATGTGAAATTGGTCTAAGCCCGATTTTAGAGCAAAAGAATCGCAATTTCATTTTTTAAAAAAATCCTTATCTATTGTTGATCCGAGCCCTGGCGTGACGAGGCTGGGGCACGGACCAGTGTTATTTTTTCCCAATTTTGTTGATCCGGTCCAAGGCCTTTGTGTCTTGGGCCTAAGTGTAACCATGCGTGAAAATACCCATACTTAGCCATATTTCACCTTCATATTATTCAAGACATTCCTCAATACTCACTCAAATACTTAGACAATATTTCATCTCAGAAATTCAAGTGTCCAAATCTTTTCTGGATCTTAAGGATTTCACTCAAGCTTCAACTCTCCATTTCCAATCTTCATCAAGGATTCTCTAATGCTAAGGCATGTGTGTTTTAACCAATGGGTCCTTTCACACATGGTGCCCAAGCTTTCTTTATATCTAAATTGCATGATTTAAAGTTGACTTACTCATGGGTCTTACTTATTATGAATTTCACTTCACACTATGTTGGGCTTTCATGAAATTGTGATGGTTTTAGAATGTTTTGAGCTATGACTCTAACATCTATTATGAAATTGGATGATGGGTTTTGATATATATAGGTTAAGGGTGTTACCAAGTATCTATTGATGGTTTAACAATGAATTTTCTAGCATGATCCCACTCTTGATTTGCATGGTTTTACACTAGCACTACAAACCCACCAAGTGTTTGATAAAATGTCCGGTTATGGTTTCTTGAGGAATTGAAGGTCCAATCCATGTATTATGAGTTGAATGACTTTATGATGATGAAAGAAATGTATGTATATGATATTCTCCTATATAGTTTTGGAATTGGATCATGCCCTACTCGGGGGACAAAGAGTCCGGTAACCATGTCGATGGGTTTGTACCTTGATAACTGAGTTGAGGGGTTTGCATCTCGATCACGAGTGATGATAGGGTTCTAGTATCCACCAATAAATAAAGAGATTTGTACCTTTATAACTGGGTTGAGGGGGTTGTAGCTCAATCACCAGGATTGGTGGGGTGCGACGATCTACCAACCAATCAAGGGGTTTGTACCTTGATAAACTATGAACTCATTAATGATGGCCTCTTCTTGCACATGCATTATGTTTTATGCAATCATGACTATCACGACCCAAGCTGAGGTCCTAGACATGACACGGCGAATGGGGAACCCAAAGGAACCCCAAACAAGCCTCTTAACTTATCATTACACATCATTGGTTGTGAAAGCATATAAAAGACATAAAGAGTAAGAATAGGGGCAAAGGGGCTAAGGTGAAAGCATGCATAACATCATAATCAAGAGACAAAGAGTCAAAGTTCGTAGCATAGATATATAATATGTCCAACAAACACTTCTAATACATAGATAAGAGTGGGGTCCAACACAAAGCAACCAGCTCACCCTCATATTCAAAGTAGAGCATTAACAAGAGTGTCTTAATATAGAATAAGAACAATATAGACTAAGGTCCCCGAAGTGGAGGACTCACCAACTAGCTTGAGTAGTACCGTACTAGCCAAGTGGAGGAGGAGGATGATCAACTTGGACACCAGTTCCTACATGGTGATATCATGTAGGGAAGAGTATGCGTTAGTACATTTGAATGTATTAAGTATGTTCAAGTGACTCATGCTCATATAGGATATCATATGTGTAAAAGAGACCAAGCTAGATTCCCAAAGTATAAACCCTTTGGTTGGTTGATGATTGTCTCATTCCATCACCCTGGTGGTGTGGTACAAACCCCTCATATGGTTGATAATAATTTCACCTTATCACTCTTGTGGCGAAGTACTAACTCCTCACATGGTTGATGAGTACAAACCCCCACCTCAGTTATCAAGGTACAAACCCCACACAAGGTTATCTAGGTTCTTAGTCCCCCCGGATCGGGCATGGTCTAATGTAACACTTTATATAGATTATATTATGTACATAAGCTCCCTTCATCATCATAACTTTAATCATATCATATCTGATGCTTTTGACCTTCAATTCCTCAAGAAACCACATCTAAACATTTTATCAAACATTTAGAGGGTGTGTAATGCTTGTATAAAACCACAAAGTATAGAGATGAAATCATGCAAGAAAATCTATTATAAAACCATCAATGAACACCCTGCAACACCCTCAAGTCACATACATCAAAACCCCTCATCAAATCTATCAATAGATTGAAGATTCATGGCTCAAAACATAGCAAAACAGTCACAACTTTACATAGCTTTAACTTAGTTCATAAACATGTTCATACTAATAAACCCAATTGTAAAATTAAATTTAAATAACAAAAATTGAGTAGAAAGGAGATTATGGTACAATGGGTGGAAGGACCCAATGGCTAAAACCTACATACCTTAGCTTTGAGAAAGCTCTTGATAAAGATTGAAAATGGAGGCTAAAGCTTGAAGAAAATCCTTAATTCTGGGTGAGGGTTTTGAGACTTGAATTCGGGAGTGAAAAATATGGCCTTGTTTGAGAGGATATTGGGCAATGTTTAGGATGATATAAGGGTGTATTATGGCTAAATAAAGGTAAAAACACATTTGGGAACACTTAGGCCCAAGACCCAAAAGCCTTTGACCCAGATAAAAATCACTGGCAACAAAATACATAGGTCCACATCTACTCCGTGATTCGGACCTGTCGCAGAGACAAAATTATTAATACATGTCCACGATAGTTGCGCGTCGCGAATCCATTCTAGATAAGAAGAATTACAAAAAGTGAAATTGTTAATCGTTTTCTCTTAAATCGTGGTTATACCCTCTTCCCCCTAATTTTGATCCCCTGAACATGAATACGAAGTCGATTTTTTATATCACACATGGATTTTCAGATATATAGAATTTAAAATTTTGGGCATTCCGAGGCACATTTTCAGCCATTTTTTGGGATTGTTTCAATATCTCCCCCTTGGGAACATTCATCCCCAAATGTAAAAGAGAAGTATAGGACAAGAGTGATCAAAAACAAGTCAGTCCCAACAAGAATGCAACATTACATTTAAAACACCATTTTCAAAATCTCATCATAAGTGTGAAATCATCACAATATGCCAACTTGAACATGAATGCATATGAATGTCATAGGGGCTGAAATATAAGACTTGAAATCACATAGGGGACTTACAATTAGTACCACAGGCTTAAGTGGAGTGAAAAAGATGAGGATACCACTTGTGCATGTTCACTTCGGCCTCAAATGTAGCATTTTCGACTTGTTGGTTCCTCCAAAGTACCTTAACGTATTCGACCTTCTTATTCATCAATCGCTTCACTTGCCCATCCAAAATCTGAACTAGAGTCTCCTCACAAGTCAAGTTATCCTTAACAACCATCACAAGATTGAGAGGCCCAATAGTATTAGAGTCACCAACACATTTTCTCAACATAGAGACATGGAACACCGGATGAACCAAATTAATTTCACTAGGCAACTTCAACTCATAAGTAACCTTGTAAATCCTCTTTATCACCTCATAGGGCCAACATAAATTGGACTCAACTTCTTTTTTTACAAAATGGACCATACCTTTCATTGGAGAAACTTTCAAATAGAACCAATCACCCACTTTGAATTCAGGGTCTCTTCTTCTCACATCAGCATAGGATTTTTGAAGACTTTGATCTGTGTTCAACCTTTCCCTCATCATCCTGATCTTGTCAAATGCCTCCATAACCATATCGGGTCCTAATAAAGTCACCTCTCTGACCTCAAACCAACCAACCGGTGATCTACAACGTCTCCCATAAAAAGCCTCAAAGGAGTCATACTGATGCTAAAGTGATAGCTATTGTTGTACGAAAACTCAATCAATGGAAGATGGTCATCCCAACTACCCTTAAGCTCCAAGACACAAGCCCTAAGCACATCTCAAGTTTTTGAATGGTTGTTTTGGCTTGGCCATCTATTTGAGGGTGAAGGTCGTACTAAGGTGAACTTTTGTAGCAAGACCCCTTCGAAAAGACCTCCAAAAGTGTGAAGCAAATTGTGCACCACGATTTGATATGATGGATAAAGGAACCCCATGTAACCTCACAAAATCATGGATGTACAACGTTGCATACTCTTCAACCCCATATGTGGTCTTAACTGTTAGAAAGTGAGTCGATTTTGTCATCTTATCAACCACCACCCATATGGAATCAAAAATCAGCCCAGTCTTGGGCAACCCAACAAAAAAATCCATATTAATCACCCCCCACTTCCAAGTGGGAATCTCTATATCTTGGGTTAGGCCACCCAGCCTTTGATGTTCGACTTTGATTTGTTGACAACTATGGAAATCGGAAAAGAATTTGGCAATATCCCTCTTCATGCCTCCCCACCAATACACATCCCTCAAGTCTCTATACATTTTGGTGGAATCGAGATGGATAGAATAAGAAGAATTATGGGCCTCATCAAGGATTTTCTCCCTCAAACCACCAACACAAGGCACACTCAACCTACCTTGGTACCTAAGGGCACCATCTCCACCTTGGGAGAAAACCTCTACTTTGCCCGCTTTCACCAAGGCCTTCAATTCAAGCAAGGAGGAGTCAAGATCTTGTTTTTCCATCACGTCATCAACAAATGAAGACTTAGACCCGTCAACGACAATAACACTATCATCACGAACCTCTTCAAACCTAACCCCCAATCTAGCCAATTGATGCACTTCCCTAGCCATTTCTTTACCACCACTATCAACATTAGCTAGGCTAGGCATTGACACCCTACTCAAAGCATCCGCCATAATATTTTCCTTATCCAGATGATAGAGCACACTCATATCATAATCTTTAAGAAGTTCTAACTATCTCCTTTTCCTCAAGTTTAGATCCTTTTAAGTGAAGACATATTGGAGGCTCTTGTGATTAGTGAACACATCAACATGCTCCCCATACAAGTAATGATGCCAAATGTTAATGCAAACACCATGGCGGCCAATTCAAGATCATAGATAGGATAGTTCCTTTCATGTACCTAGCATTGTCTAGAAGCATAAGCTATGACACTACCATTTTTCATCAACACGCAACCCAAACTAATCGGGATGCATCACAACAACCTATAAATCCCTCAAGCCCATCTGGTAGTGACAATATAGGAGCAGACACAAGCTTGTCCTTCAATATTTGGAAGATCCTTTCACACTTATCGGTCCACACAAACTTAACCTTCTTTTGAGTCAATTTTTTCATAGGGGAAGCAATGGAGGAGAACACATTCACAAACCTTTTTTAAAAACCCGCTAGGCCCAAGAAGCTCTTAATATCCGACAAGGTCAATGGTCTAGGCCAATTTCTAATCACATCAGTTTTCTCAGGATCCACCTTAATACCATCCCCGACACTACATGACCGAAGAATTCAACCTCCTTTAACTAAAATTCACACTTGTCATATTTGGCATACAATTTCTCCTCCCTCAATCTTTGAAACACAATCCTCAAATAACCCATATACTCCTCCCTACTATGTGAATAGATCAATATATCATCAATGAAGACCATAATGAAGGAGTCAAGGTAAGGTTTGAAGACCCTATTCATTAGCTCCATGAAGATGGCTGGTGCATTATGAACCCGAAAGACATCACAACAAACTCATAATGCACATATCTAGTTTGGAAAGTTGTCTTGGGAATATCACACTCCCTCACCCTCTCTTGATGATATTTGGATCGAAGATCGGTCTTAGAGAAAAAGCTAGCCCCTTGCCATTGGTCAAAAAAATCATCAATCCTTGTAAGAGGATATCTATTCTTTATAGTGACCCTATTGAGTTGCCGATAGTCAATGCACATCCTAAGGGACCCATCCTTTTTCTTTACAAATAACACTGGTGCACCTCAAGGTGATTGACTAGGTCTAATAAATCCCTTCTCTAATAAATCTTTCAATTGTTCCTTTAACTCCTTCAACTCCATTAGGGCCATACAGTAAGGGGAAATAGAAATGGATTGAGTATCAGGAAGAAGATATATGCCAAAATCTATTTCCCTTTTGGGAGGAACACCGAGAAGGTCATTTGGGAAGACATCAAGGAAATGATTTATGACCGGGACCGACTCTATGTGAAACACTTTAGATCCACATTCCTAACCCTCACAAGATAGTAAAGATAACCCTTAGAGGTCAACTTACGGGCTTTAATGAAAGAAATGAACCTACCCTTGACCACTATATCTTGACTTTCCCACTCAAGGATGGGTTCATTAGGGAATTGGAATTTGACCAAAGGGTTCAACAATCAATAGAAGCATAGTAGGCATGCAACCAATCCATCCCACGAATGACATCAAAATCTACCATGTCTAATTCAACAAGATCACAAGGAAACAACTTATGCATAATGTAAATAGCACAACTTCTATAAACATTCCTAGCAATGATAGAGTCACCAATAGGAGTAGACACTTCATATGAATCATGCAATAACTCGGGGTAAACTTGAAACTTTTTACCAACAAAAGGGCTAATAAATGAAAGAGTGGCGCTCGGATCAATCAAGGCATGCACATTAAAATCAATGATTTTCAACGTACTGGTAAAAACATCAGGAAACTCACTAACCCCTTGTCTCCTATGTAAAGCATAACACCGATTGTCTCTTAGGGAACCACTTTAAGGACCACCTCTATCCAATGGAACCGCATTTTCACCCTGGCCCTTGCCATGGTTTCTTGGATAATCCACCTATTTGCGACAAAGCTCCCCACATTCAAAGCATGCATTAGAACCTTTCAAACATGGGCCTCTATGGCTCCTTCTATATTCAGGACACACATCAATAGGAACCATACCACCAACACCTTGACGCCTAAGGAAGTCATTGGTAAACCCCCTATTAGTAGCATGAGAAGACCCTTGGCCTTGACGAAACCCTGCACCCTTTTGCAATTTATCCTCAAATCGGACCCTCTTGGCCTCATGCCCCTTTCTCCTCCTCAATTTCTCTTTCTCCATTTGCTCGGCATACTTCATCAACCAAGACAACTTCATATCACTAATTTGTATGGCGAACTGGCATTCTTCATTCACTAAGTCGGAGACGCCTATCACAACTTATTCATCCTAGATCTAGGATCGGCCACCAAATGAGGAGATACATTGAATGTTGATCAAACTTGAGGGCATACTTTCTCACACTCATAGCACATTGCTTCAAGTTCATGAACTCTACCAACTTAACTTTCCTAATCTCAAGAGGGAAGAACCAATTAAGGAAAGCTAATTTGAACTCCTCCCAAAGAACCACATTACCGATTCCCTTCTCCCCCTTCCATTGGTCATACCATATTTGGGCTACCTCTTTGAGTTGGTACGCTGCCAATGCTGCTTTTTCATTCCTTCCAACACCCATGATATTCAAGATCTTTTAGACCTGATCAATGAACTCTTGTGGATCTTCATCCACCTTTGACCCATAGAACACCAGAGGATTCATCCTCACAAAGTCCCTTACCCTAGTTCCCGGGGTAGTAGCATGAGGGGCTTGGGCCCCTTGATTGACTTGGTTATCAAAAACATGGCCAAGAATAGTGAGAGCATCTCGGAGCTCTCCATTGGTAGGTTGCTCCTCCGAAGTTTGGGCTTTTCTTCCTCGAGTGTTTGGCATGATATAGCATAGCAAAGAACAATCATTAGGGGGAAATCTAACCATAACTCTATAGCATGACTTAGAACATGAAGAAGGGAAACATTTTCCTAAAATGTCCAATAGCCTCCGATTCATAGTATTGGTACGCTTCACAACCACGAATAGGACTCTAAATGTGGTGTGTTGGACTTTGAGGATGTATCAACCTAGTACTCTGATACCAAGTTTTTCATGACCCAAGCTTATGCCCTAGATGTGACACGGTGAATGGGAAACCCGAAGGAATCCCAAACAAGCCTCGTAACTTATGATTACACACCATCGATTATGGAAACATATAAAAGACATAAAGAGTAATAATAGGGGCTAAGGAGAGATCTTGAATAATATCATAAAGTGAAAAAGAGGCAAAGCTCATATCATAGATACATAACAAGTCCAAGAAATAATTTTAATACATAAATAAGAGGTGGGTCAAAGAAAAAGCAACTGGGCTCACCCTCATAGTCGAAGTAGAGCATAAGAGCAGTGTCTCAATACATAATAAGAAAAACATAGACTAATGTCCTGAAGTAGAGGACTCACCAACTAGCATAAGTAGTACTGCAATAGCAACGTGGAGGAGGAGGATGATCAACTTAGACACTGGTTCCTACATGGTGATAACATGTAGGGGAGAGTATGCGTTAGTGCATTTAAATGACTAAGTATGTAGGATGCAATATAACTAGAGATGGAAAACATCATTAAAATGCATAAAAATTGGTAATGAACATAATATAGCAATATGGTATGTATGATCAATGCATAAGTAAACCACGCTTAAGTGACTCATTCTCATATAGGAAATCATATGTGTAAAAGAGATCAAGCTAGATTTCCAAAGTACAAACCCCTTAGTTGGTTGATGATGGTCTTACCCCATCACCCTTGTGGTGTGGTACAAATCCCTTACATGGTTGATGATAATTTTACCTTATCATCCCTGGTGGTGAAGTACAAACTCCTAACTTGGTTGACGAGTACAAATCTCCACCTCGGTTATCAAGGCACAAACCACCTAATAAGGTTATCATGGCACTTAGTCCCCTCGAATTAGGCATGGTCTAATGAAATACTTTATAAAAATTATATCATGTACATAAGCTACCTTCATCATCATAAAATAAATCATATCACATCTCATGCTTTGGACCTTTAATTCCTCAAGAAACCACTTCCAGACATTTTATCACACTTATAGGACGTGTAATGCTAGCATAAAACCATGAAATATAAAGATGAAATCATGCAAGAAAATGTATTATTAAACCATCAATCAACACCTTGCAACACCCTCAAGCAAGATGAATCAAAACCCCTCAATAAATCTTAAAATATATTCAAGATTCATGGCTTAAAACATAGCATAACAGTCACAACTTTACATAGCTCTAACTTAGTTCATAGACATGGTCATACTAGTAAACCTAATTGTAAAATCAACTTTAAATCATGCAAATTGAGTGCAAAAGAGATTAGAGAACCATGTCTGGAAGGACCCAATGGCTAAAACCTACATATCTTAGCTTTGAGGAAGCTCTTGATAAAGATTGAAAATAGAGGCTTGAAGCTTGAAGGAAATCCTTAATTTTGAATGAGGTTTTTGAGACTTCAATTTGGGAGTGATAGATTAGCCTGTGTTTGAGAGGATATTGGGGAATGTTTAGGTTGATGTGAGGGTGAAATATGGCTAAGTACAGGTAAAAACACATTTGGGAACACTTAGGCCAAAGACTCAAAAGCTTTGGACTGAGATAAAAATCACTAGGAACAAAATACATAGGTCCATGTCTATTTTGTGACATAGAACTATTGCAGAGACAAAATTAATATATGCCTATGATAGTTGTACATCGTAGCACTATTGCAGATCAATTCTGGATAAAAAGAATTATGAATAATGAAATCGGTAATTGTTTGCTCCTAAATCAGGGTTAGGCCCTTCTCTCACTAATTTTGATCCCCTGAAAAAGAATATTGATATCATGCATGGCTTTTGAGATATATGGAATTTAAAATTCTAGGAATTCCGAGGCACATTTTTGGGGTCGCTTCAATAATTTACTTTAAGCATCTTCCATGCATGACATATTGATATATACTACTTATTGCTTATGCTTATGCATTTCGATTATATGGTTTATCTCTTGTTGCATTGCAGCCTACATACTTAGTATATTCAAACATACTAACACATACTTTATGCCTATACGATATCACCATATAGGAACCAAAGCCCCACTTGAGCATATTCCTCCACGTGGCTAGTATGAAATCTCTCAAACTAGTTGGTGAGTCCTCCATTCTAGGATAATATCTATGATCTCATGCTATGTACTAAGTCTTTCTTTCTTTTACGTGTGTATTGATTTTGAGGGTGAGCCCAATTGCTTGTCTAGGCTGCATCCTCTTATCTATGTAGTAGAGGTTTTGTTGGACATGTGATGTATTAAGCATTGACTCCTATTTTGGTGCTTATGTTATGAAAGAATTCCTTTATCCCTTTCCCCTCATTTCTACTCTTATCATGTTTCTTAATTGCTTCTGCGACCAATGATGTGTAATGATATGTTAAGAGGCTTGTTTGGGGTCTCTTCGGTATCCCCATTCACCATGTCACATCTAGGCCCTAGGCTTAGGTCCAACTCAAACTCAATTACTATGTAGCCAACATAGGAGTGGATTGAATTGTAAAATCGGATGTTTCCTATTGTCCCGAAATGAGTACTTGATGTTACTAATTTTGGATCCACTAATGGGATGTCCAGAGTTTTGGATGGATGTGCCAATGCCATCGCTTTGTTGTATCGTCATTGGCTCATAGGTGATCTTTGTTGGTTAGAGAAACTCCCAAATAGGCCTTGAGAGTATTTTAACTGGATGAGACATAGATGATAGATGAGTAGTCATTACCTAAACTGCGTTGCTATTTCAGTCTCTTGACATGCTGACTAAGATTCCTAATTCTTGAGTTGAGCTATTTGAGTAGATGTTATTCTTCCTTTACATATTTCATTTTGCCATTTACATACTCAGACATTCCACGTACTGATGTCCATTTGGTCATGCATATTTTCATGAGCAGAGACGATACTACTGGTCATCAGCAGGCACCTCATTGAGGACCTATTTGCTTCTAGTTGAATGCTGAGTCCTCCCCTACTCTCAAATGACGTTATGTTTCTATTCTAGCTTGATTTAGACTTATCTTATTTTATTTATAGTTAGCCATGGCTCTGTTATTGGCACCATTTTTCAAATGTTCTAGAGGCTTCATAGACTAGACGGTTGAGATGTGATTGGATATTATGTTTTCTAGTTTTCTTAAATACTAGTCTTGCTTAGTTTATGGATGAGAATTTTGTCCTTTGTCCTTTATTTATCATTTGTCATTTGATGAACACTCAAGATAGGCCTCTATTTCAAGCTCAAAGCGACCGTCGAAGTAAAAACTCCTAACCAAGGTTAGGGTAAAATCCCATAGGAAATACAGTACTTTCGCATCTTGGTTCACCAATAATCAATTCAAACATAAACTACTTGATTCTCTAAAAAATGGCAGGGGGGTTGAACGATGAAAATTAAAACTAAACTAATAAAAAGGAGAGATAATAAAATTAGAGAGAATCTTAGGTAATTGTGGATTCACTAACTTAATCTACCCAGATAACACAACTTTCAATTAGGACATTACATGTAGGATGATAATTTAGGTTCTTCAAGCCCTCTTCTAAAGGTGAAGGTCGAGTTTCACTATGGAGCTTTATTTGCCTCCATGGCATGCCAAACTAACCATTACCCATTGTCCTAGTCAACCTGTCCTTGGTCGGGTTCAGTAGATTAGACGAGAACACATTATTAAATTCTGTTAGCCATTCCTCGTTCCTATTCATCACTACCTGGATCGAGATCATTATACCAGGTGAGGTCTAATGTTGGCCACCTTTAAACACCATACAAAATGAAGGAAACTAGCTAATACATGCAAATACCCAAATCAAGAAGTGCACATAATCCGGGTATTCTAAGTTAGATTCTCATGGTTCCCACAAACCCAAGTTCTGGGTTTAGCTACTCATAGCTTGGGCAAACAAATAAACAATGAATATGGAAGATATAGTTATCACTTACCCAAAGATAATGAAGAACAATAAAACCCACTTTGCATTAAGAATCACAAGCTTGAAAGATGTAATGAATCCAAAAGTGAATCTAAGCTCACAAGTTTAGTCCCTAAAGATAAACCCTAAGAAAATACTCTAAATTTTTGTGCTCTCTAAGTATCACTGTGTAAGAAACTCTCTCAAAATTTGTAAAACTCTTTGCAAAAAACCTAAAATATACTATTTATATTATTTATGAATAAGTCCCTAAATTAATTAGAAACACTGGTTAGCGCCTGATATGAGTCCCAGTTACGACTCGTAGTTTGCGCTACGAGCTATAATCGGTCCTTCGTGGTCAGCTTCTTCAATATCTGGCTTCACTGCTAAGGAACACCCTTATGAGTCAAAGTTTGCTATATGACACATATTGTCTTCTCGTAGTCTATAGCTACATTTCTTGGTCCAATCTTGATCAACAATAGAAATGTCTATGAAACATCCCTTTAAGAGTCGTAGTGAGGTCTATAACTCGTAACTAAGTCTCGCATAGCTGAACTTTAAAGTATCATACTTTGCTTTTGAACACTAGAAGTCCTTACAATACCACCTCTATGACTCATAGACTGAACCATGACTCGTAGAGGGTCACATATGTCCTTGAAATTAGCAAAACCTGCAACTTTTCGCAAAATTGTGCCAACATATTTTTCTTGAAAAAACAAACACAAAAACAAATAAAAACTATAAAATCCACATTTAGAACACACAAAATCCCAGGTTCGAGACATAAAATATGTTCTACTTTGATTGCACATCAACACCCTCAACTTAGCATTGTTGTTTGTCCTCAAGCGACGACTCAATCTTAATAGACAATAAAGCAATACATAGAAATCAACCTATTGACATATACCATAGTCAAATCCAACATAGGTACCCATATCAGCTTTTTTAAAACAAGATCATGTAGCTATTTAGCAAACAAAATCATATCGATGCATTTGATAACACAACTATGACAAGCAATTGAATATCAACAATCCACAATAACTAAATAAGTAAAATGTTGACAATGCGATGTAAATGCCCTCACAAAAAAGAAGTCCCTTGTAACACTCAATGAAGATTTTACAATTTAACAATGGGACAATGCAAGCGTACTCACTATCAGAAATGACATTTAAGCATGAAGACCAATACTATAGGCTTACTGTTATACTCATGACCCGAACTTTTAATTAATTATGCTAGGATCTCTTAAGGACTTTCTAATCTTGTAACGTAGGATCACGGGGCTTTGGTATGGTATTTTGGACATGTAGTGACTAAAAATTATCTTTGAACCACGCTTTTTTGACACTTTCACCTTGACACTCAATCATTTCCACATTATTCTCCCTTTCTTCTTCATATTCAAGCTTTTATGAGTATTTTATTCTCATTTTCTACTTTTGCCTCAATTTCACACATCATTTTGCTTGTTCAACTCAATCTAAGGCATCTTTTTCTTTCATATAGAACCTAATTTTCCTATTTTTCTTTCTATTCCCAACTCACCACCTCATTTTGCTAATTTACCCCTATACTGGCCACCCTTAACTTAGGCTTTTAGCCTATATCCAAGTGCACAATATCTATTCCCCAAACCAGGGCCACTTTTGGTAGCCAGCCTCAACGTAGGCTTTTTGCCTAAATCAAGGTTCACAATGCTTATGGATAGACCAGAGCTAATCTCATGGAATTTTACTAAACAAGGCTGGGTAATCAGGTGTTAAGAAAGAAATGGTACATGTAAGGCTCAAATATTTGGAACAAGGGATGAATTTCTCATTTGATTGGTCAATTTAGGCAAAAGTGGACTAATTCAAGGAATAAGGGCATAAGATCCCTTCCTAGTCCATATAATCTCCAGTCCAATTTAAAGTAACAGGGAAAGTTCTGAATTAGCATACAATGCAAGAACATAACAAAATTAGCTCACACACATAAGGCATTGCATACATAGCCACCAAAAACTCAATGATCATGCTTTATGTATCAAATTGCCTTCACTTAATCTGAACAAATATTGCCAAATCATTCAAACATGCATGGTTGCAATATAACAACTACTAAAAAAATTTTGATGGGTACGAATTTTCAAAATATTTCATAAAAAATCAAAGCTACTTTGACTTCACCCTAGCCCATAGCTAGATATGCTAGTTCAACAAAAATTTAAATATCCACAAGGAAAAGGAACACAACAAAAAATAACTTGCGATCAAAATTTGGGGTAGTTATGGACTAAAAGCTACTCTGACTTCACCCTAGCCCATAGCTACCCATACCCCATCGAATAAATGTACGTTGTCCTCATTGAAAATATAAAAGTCAAAATAAATTCAAGGGGTCAAAAAACAAACATATTTTTGTGCCTAAGCACCAAACTCGGGTTGCCTCTGATAATCTCCCTCTAGTGGGGTAGTTTGCACAACAGCTGCATTGGATGAGCCAATACTGATCAATCTACCTTTCTCCTTGGCTTGTTTCCGCTTTTCCTCTTCTCTCAACATCATCAAGACTTGTACAAGCTCATGTCCTACCTCTTCCGCATCAACCTCGGAGGTCATCTAATGGACAAACCTCACCTCAGTGTCATCATCCTCAACAAGGGGTCTTTTTCCATGCAAAAGTTGTACGTGATCATCCAAAGAAAATAATCCAAGTAGTGGCTCCTTTAAAGGTGTAGACTCTAAAGTTATAACTAGTACAACTAATGAAGAAGTCAAGTCAGCCTTCAACTTTGCCAGCTCAGCGCGAAAGGCTAATAAGTCTTATGGTTGGGCCTCAGCTAGTCACTTCTGCAATTAACCCTTAAAGGCATTGATATGGGCATCCACTGTAGCAATATGCTCATCAATTGTGGGAATAGTTAATGCCGTGCATTGTGACTTTAAGTCAACAATTGTCTGCCAGACCCATGGCCTAATCTGCTACATGAATTGAGATAACTGAGGCTCAGCACGTGAAACTGTCACGCCCGAAAGTCTGAATAGGGCGGACTGGCACCCGTTGCCGATAAGGGTCGGGAGAACCAACTTATATCTAACCGTTTTGCATTAAGTAACATCTATGTTTGGCAAGCTTCTAAGGAGATATATGGTTTTAACAAGTTTAAAGGAGATGCTTAAAGCTAGGCCATTGGGGCCACGGTGTCTAAAGTACGAGACATGCCTACATATTAGTTTACACAGTCTATAAAGCCTCTAAGAAGGAAAAGTACTTATATCTTCTCGGGACAGGCCCCGTCTGAATTAATTATA
>JAOTQR010102746.1:0-28346 GCA_025774065.1 Solanum ossicruentum | reverse complement strand
TTATTTGCAGGTGAGGTTAGTTAATAAAACAGAGGAAACTCTGCCGAAATTTCGGTAGATTTCCTAGCGGTTATGTTAGCCTTTGGAGTTAATGTTTGTCTGGGTGCACAATCGGCACTAGTCACGACCCCTGGGTTGGGTCGTGACAGTTGCTCAGCTACCAAAAGGCATGAGGTTAATTTAGAGTATTTCTTAAACCCTTTCTCACGGTATTGCTATTGTAATATCATATTTGATGCATAGAAAGTAGTTAATATTTTTCCTAACATGTCCTCATCCGTTATAACTTCCCCGCGTAATTTTGATTATGAAGTGGTTGTAAATACAACATAAGTACACTCTTTTATGGTTTTAAAGTCTTGAAATCGTAAATGCATCCACTCGTGACGTGCCCTTGGCAATACCATCGCCTTAAGGTGGTCATACCATCCTTTTAGGCCCATCCACAATTCAAGTGGATCTTTCACTGTTAAATATTCAATGTTTAGGCTTTCATCCAGATAATGACGGAGGAAAATTATTGCCTTGGCTTTATCCTGACTTGATGCTTTATTACCTTCAGTTTATTGTATCACTAAGACCCTTAGTGGCAAGGTAAATCTCAACATTAAGTACCCATGACAAATAGTTCTTTCTAGAAATGTAAAGTGCCACGAATTTAAGTTTTGACAAATTCGACATAATGAAAGCTATCATAAAATAATTAAGTTAATAACATAATTCTAGTTTTTAATGATAAATTAATATTTCAAATGATAAAATATTTTATGAGCACAAAATATATTATATGCATGAACATGGAATATTGCAAAGTCATATGGACTCATGAAATATTGAAATGATAAATTTAATAAATAATATTTTTGCTATTAGATTCAATATATATTAGTGGAACAATTTTGCTTGGATTATAGTTATACCTAATACAATACTATTCTTATTTATGTCACACAGATAGTTATAAATGTATACAAGAAATATATTTACGAGTTTTCTAATTAGCCCATTATCATAATACATAAATGTAACTTAGAATTATAGGTTAGTGGCATACAAATAATATAATATTTAGACCTTAAGTATGTCTACTATTATATTTAGAACAATAGCATTACCCAAACTATGAAGGGTAACAAATTCAAGTTTCATAAAATTAGTCATATTAAAGGGAATAAAAATAAATAATACCTTAGCCTTGAAACTTAACCTTCACTCTCTAAGGTGGTAGAGTCTCGTACTGATAACATGTTATGAAATATAAATCTAGAATTAACTAGAATAAATTTAGGGAGGATTAATATTAAGGAAGAAGAGAGGAGAGGAAAATTTCAGTATATGTATTAATCTTAATCTGTGCATCTCATAACAAAGTGAGGTGCATATATATAGGAAAATGTAGTTCATCCATGTTGACAAATTTGGCCAGCCGTGTTGACAAATTTGACCAGCCAATCTTGACTACAAATAAAATAAAGGTGGTCAATAAATCTTGACCATAACAAAGCAAAAGAGAGTTTGTATACAACATAAACAACAATTTCAAATAGTTAGATAAAAGAATAAATAAACCACAACTATAAAACCACCATATAGACCTAGAGTTACGTATACAAGATGCTAAAATTTTCATAAAATAAAAAAAATACGAGTATCAATGTCCTTGAATCTACAAATAGGACAAAAGGACATAATAAAGGAACTTGAGAGATTTCTGAAATGACAAGTAGCTATCTTTCAAGTCAATCCTGGAATCTAGGACTAAATATGGAAGAAAGATGCTTAGAAGGATCCGAGCTTGGAAACTACACAAGTGAAAAAGTAAGGAGTGAGTACCCATCAAAACAATATCAACGAGTAAACTACTAACCACAAAGTAAAGCAATGAAGAACGCAAGTATACCTATCACATCAACCAAACCTCCGCAAACTATAATCTGCAAGTAAATTAGCCAACCTAATAATTTATAATACACTTAGCAAGTAGTTCAATAATAAATTATTAGTCAAGTATCCTAATAGCACCATGTTTACAAATAATTAAGTCACTGAAAAGGATTATTTATAGTCCACAACAATTAAACAAAGTGTAAAATGATGCATTACAATATAAAAAAGGTGGATGCATGTCTACCTATTAATACAGAATTTCTGAGCCTCACTTCAAAATCCATAGAGGACACACATGGTCGATGTATTCACAAAACCATTTGCTACACACATGCTTGGGGTGCTATGGTGATTTGAGAAAAGTTTGGTTTCAATTTAGATAGCTAATACTCCCAATAGTTGGAACATAGTGGCTTTTCTATTTTCTGACTCTTAATTAATTAACCTGTATGACCACATCTTTAAAAATGAGATCATCAGATTGGATTGTAACCTTTTCTCTTATATTCCATCTTTTTTTGTATTTCTCTTGCAATAATTTACGAGACAATTTGATTTGTGTATAGTGTCCCTATTTGTTTTCTAATTGTATGTTTGATGCCATTAATGTACCATTCTCCATTTCAACTAAAGGAATTAGTTACTTCTTAAATTTTCATTTACTATTCTGGAGTGAGTAAGATGGCTCCATAGAATTTGCCATTTATCTTGTTTGGCCTCAATTAGTAAGCTAAGTATGTTTATTTATGTGTGGTTCGTTTGTGATCTATTATTTAGATTTTATCTTATATAGATTTGTTTGCATTAATGGGTTAGTTGCTTTAGGTGCAATTCGTGAGTTCCTAGACATCTATCCTACTTAACCATCATATTAATAGTCCTACTAATGATAAAATAATGTCTTGTATTTAAATGATAGCGAACTATTAATATTTACCAAGTATTGTTTTTCTTGTGTGTGCATGAATAGTTAAATCTGAGTCCATTTTAGACTCCACTTTTGCATGTTCATGAGTCCAGTCAGGTCTAAACCTCTCCAAGTCATAGAGAAGCTGGTCACAAGTTTAGGAGGAAAAACATTGGTTGTATACATCTGATATACAACTTGTATACATTTGATATACAACAACTATTCATTGGTATACAATGGTTGTATAACAAACAGGATTGGGCTAGAGCCCAAAACTTCAGCAGCCCTCTTTTATTAGAATTGGAATACGTGGATTTGGGCCCGAATTTTGATTTTGGGCAAAACCCAAAGTGTTATTTTATTTTCCTTACATATTTATTATTGTATTTATGTGATTTTGTTTGATTCTAACTCTAACATATTATTTGTTTATCCAACTTAATCAAATTCCTAGGATGAACCATTTTGTGTTGATTTGTTTCCTAAATAATTTATATCGTTTATTCTTACAACTTAGTCATTTTCGGCAAGATTTGGTTCAATTACTTTCCTTAAAGTATCAAATTGCTAATTTCTTTTCAAAAATCCTTCCTTACCTCATTGAAATATTCAGGTTGCTTTAAATAGTTTTATCTAAAAATGCATCTTTTATTTTAAGTCAACTTTGTTTAAATTAGTTTTGTTCATTTAAATTATCCAAAGAAATTATTAGCCTCCCTATCTTTGAAATAATTTCTTTTTACTTTAAATCAAGTTACCTAGTTGGTAAAATTTATCTTCTTTTCAAATTATTTTAATACTTTACTTGGAATTTTAGAAGTTTTATTACCTTTTTATTTTCTCAATCAACTTTTCAAAATTAGACAATTTTTCTCAATTTCCTTTTAAATTATTTAGATTATTAAATAGAGTTTTTCCTACCTAGATGATTTTAAGAATATTTCTTGAATAGTTAGTCAAATTAAGTTTAGTCTTCAGTCAACCGCACATAGTGTGGCCGTTTTGAGAGACTAATATCTTCTCAAAGTGGAAATTAGAACCCTTACCCTTTTTTTAAAAAAAAATTGTAAGACTTTTCTACTAGAGTTTTAAGATCTTTTAAAGTTTTCTTAATTTCTTTAAAAAAAATAAAAAGTGATGACTCTCTTTCTTTTTTTTTTTTTTTTGAAAAATTGTTGTTTTTCATTAATTAAGTTTAAACCAATTTTTTTCGAAAAAAGTCATTTTCAGAATTAACAGAAATGGCCACTCTGGGAATTTAATTAAGTTCTAACCATTATATTTGACTAACTTTAAGAATTATAATATTAGTAATTTCATTTTTTTCCTTATTTACACTTTATTTGTTTAAATTCAATATTTAGCTGTCATTGAATTTCATGGAAAAATTGATGTTGCTCAACATGGCTACTCAAAGGAAGCAAGGACAGTCGTCATCAGCATAATGACCCAACATTAGACGTCGGGGTTGAATTCCACAGGGAACAATGTGTCGGGAATTGAGTAGAAGGATCTATGGCTACTCGATTTTGACTCAATAAGCGAATACCAAGCAAAACTTCTAACTAAATAGGGAAAAGCTAAACTAACAACTACTCCTAAGAAATAATTGGGGTAATGATTTTATCAAGCAAGGAACCAACGATAGGAGATATGAGAATCAATCAAAACTCAATTGATCCATATCACATAGGATTGAATGAACTCTATGGGTAGACTAGGTTGCTTGTAATCACTCCTCGGTTAGGAAGAAGGTGATGTTTCACAAGAGCCATCTACGACCTCCTACACAAGCCACTCAAAGACACGTTTGGCTTGAGCACCTCATTGCAAAACTCCCAAGACCTTTGTCGTTGAGTCCCTTTCGAGGCTCTCAACACATAAACCCATAGTATCATGCAACCCTTAACTTCAATTACACTCACTAAGGTAATAATTGAAGATCTAAGTTAGATTCAAGTTGGAGACCTCAAATCTAAAGTTATACATGTAGATATGCATGAACCCATAAATCAATTCAAACACCCAAAGCAATTTGGGAGGAACCCACTTGATTTTGCAAGTAAATCATCAACTAAGCATGAAAGCAAGAGAAATAATCAAGACCCATATACAAATTATAATCTAAACTCAATCAAATATAAAAATTATGCATTAAAGAACAAGGAAAAAAAAAGAGTGAATGAAAGATAAATACAAGTGAAGCCCATACTCTCCAATTCACTCAAGAATTTGTAGAAAACTTGTTCTAAATCTTCACCCTAGACCAAAATCTACACTAAAGTGTGTGTTTATTCAAGAATGTGCATATTCTCTAATGAATGAAGCTTCAACTCCTTCCTTATCAAGAACAAGGGATGGGAGTGCGTGTATATGTGATTTTGGGATTGAAATGATGAAATTCCTGAAATGCCCTGAAGTTGGTCACTGAATTGCTCCGCATTCGTGAAGGTCAATAGGTTCTTCACCGTCCGCATTCGCGCCTAGATATTTTGCGATTGCGGACTAATGTCACCCAAGTTACACCTCCTTTTAGAAGATAAAGCATTCGTTGTCAAGATATAAAACCTAACCAAGGTTAGGGTCGAACCCAAGGGAATATGTAGACTCAAAGGAAATTAATCAATAAGCAATTCAAGTAATTAACCAACTCAAATCCTCGAAGAGGGTGAGGGGGGGAGGGCTTGCAATATTCAACAAGAAAAATAAACTAAACTAACATTCACAAGAGACAATCAATAATAGAGAGTAACTATGGTATTATGTTCCCCATGATTCCCCAACTTAGTATCCTCGAATAAACCAATTCAAATTAAGTGTATAATATGGAAGATTGTAATTTAAGTTCACCAAACCTTTTGGTCCAGGTGAGAGGTGAATTTCACTATGTGACTTGGCCCATCTCCATAGTGTGCAATACTAACCATTATCTATAGTCCAAGTCAACCTTCCCTTAGTCTAGTTCGGTTGATTAGACGATAACATATCATATAATCCTATTAATCAATCTCTTTTCCAACTCATTACCACATTGATCAAGAAGGTAACATTAGACAAGTTCTAATATTGTCCACCACTAGAAAACATGCAAAAGAAAGAGAATTGATTAATACATGCAAATACCCAATCAAAGAATTGAAAAATATCTGGACCTACTTTGTAGATCTTCATGGTTCCCATAATCCTTGTTATGGATTTAGTTACTCATGCTATGGGTATGTGAAGAAATTATGAATTGAGAAAACATAATTAAACACTTATCCAATTGAATTGTGAATCAAGCAAATCCAATATTGATAGAGAATCACAAGATGGAAGATCAAATTAATTTACAAGTGTACTCTCCTCCAAAATTGACGTCTCCAAGTACAAAACCCTGAAAGTACTCTCTCATGGAATTCTCTACTGTACTCCCCTAAAAAATAACCTAAAAAGTACTATTTATAGTAATTACAATTAAGTCCTTAAAAATAGAAAAAATGGTTGGCGACCTTCTACGAAAGGTCCTTATGACTCGTGAAGTGATTTATGAGCCATAATCAGGCTCTCGTATTCAACTCTTGAGATCTTGGACTTTACTTCTACAAATCTACTTACAATTCGTATACTACTTCACGACTCATATTGCTCTCTCATAGTCTTCATCTGCATAACTTTGTCCTTCACTGGAATTCTTCACGAAACCTCTTTATATGACTCGTATAGAGGTCTCAAATGACTGAACTTAGATCTTATCTTTTACTGAAATTTGTCATGAAATTATCTCTATGACTCATAGAGGGTCTCGGGAAACACCAAAAATCAGTAAACTTTGCAATTTTGCCCCAAAGTCATGTCCACCTGGTTTCCTGCAAAACTAAACATAAAAACACTTAAAAATCATAAATATTACATTGAGAATACACAAAATCCTAAGTTTTAAACATCAAATGTGTTGTATTTTGACAACATATCAACACCCTCAACTTAAAATTGTTGCTTGTCTTGAAGCGACGATTCAATCTATATAGACAATGCAGTAACACACAGAGCTCAACTCAATGGCATACATCACATACAATTCAAACTCAAATACCCACACTAATGTTTCAAAATAAGATAACATAGCTATTTAGGAAACCAAAATACAACGGTGCATTTGACAACACAACCATGACAAGCGCGGGAATATCAACAGTTCAGAATCACTGAACAAGTCAAATTCTAACAATGCAATGCAAGTGCCTTCATAGAAAGAAGTCTCATTTTTGACACCCAATGATGATTAAAAATTTAGATTTGGAACTATGCAAACACACTCACTCTCACAAAAGAAGTTCGTGCATAATGACTAATATCATAGGCATGTCCCTGTACTAACGACTTAGACCTTCAACTAACTAGACTAGGACCACTTTAGGACTTTTTAGGCTTGTAATGTAGGCTCAAGTGACTTTGATATGACATTTTAGAAAAGTAGTGACTAAAGGCCATCTTTGAGCTACGTGTTTTCATCACTTTCACCTTACCAACTCTAATATTTTCACCTTATTCTCCCTTTTTTGACTTTCAAGCTTTTCGGGGTGTTTTCTTCTCATTTTTCAGCTTTTGCTTTATTTTTAGACTTCATTTTGATTTTAATCTCAATCTGAGGCATCTTTTTTTTCTTGCACTCGCTACATGATTTTCTTCATTTTCTCCTCATTCCCAACTCACCACCTTATTTTTATGATTTTACCCCTATACCGGTCACCCTCAACTTAGGCTTTTGGATTGTGGTGAAATACATAATACCTATTCCCCGAATCAGGGCCACTTTTGGTAGCCACTGTCAACTTAGGTTTTTTGCCTCAATCAAGATTCACAATGCTTAAGGAAAAATCAAGGCCAATTTTTAGGTTTATCACTAGACAAGGATAGACTAATTAGGTGTTTTTGAAAATATTTGTACATGAAAGGCTCAAATATTTGAAACAAGCGATAAAACATCATTTGGTTGGTCATTTTTAGGCTAAAGTGGACTAATTAAAGAACCTAAGATCCCTTCCTAATCCATTAAATCTACAATCTAGTTTATAGTAACAAAGTAAGTTCTGAATTAGCACAAAATACATGAATCTAGTAAAATAAGCTCACACTCACATGACATTGCACATTATCAACAAGAAACTCATAGATCATGCTTCATATCTCAAATTACCCTCACTTATCAGAACAACTATTGCCAACCACCCAAACATGCATGGTTGCCTTTTAACTACTAATAAATTTTTTTTGGTGAGTACCATTTTTCAAAAAAAAAACATAAAAACATGATATATGTTAGAAGTATTAGTACTATATTCTACAAATATTATCTAAACATCCTAAATGTGCCGGTTCAACTGAAATTAAATATCCATGAGGAAAAAGAAATCATGCAAGAGAACCTCGGGATCAAAATTTGGGGTAGTTATGGATCATAAGTTACTGAGACTACACTAAGGACCATAACTGCCTACACCCCATCGAAAAATTATGCATTGTCCGCAATGCACTAAACAAGCAAAAATAGGATAAATAGGGGTCAAAAACATACCTCGGTGCCTAAGTGCCAGTTTGTGGCTGAGTCTAGCCACCCACTCCCTATTTCTTAGTTTCCTCAGCTGTTGTACTCTGTTTAGAGGGGCCAATACCCCTCGCCCTATAATACTCATGAGTTAGCCTCATCTCCTCATCGTGTCTCGATGTCCTCAAGGCCAGCTCGAGATCGTCCTCTTCATCCTCTAAGAGCTTTGTACATACATTTCTCTCCTCTAGCTCATCACCCTCTAGGGATCTCTTCTCGTGGGAAGTCTGTGTAGGCTCAATAGAGGCAAATAAATAAAATAGCATCCCCTGTGGTGTCGACTTTGGTAATGTAACTGGTGCCGCAAGTGATGATGTCATGTCAGCCCTAAGCTTCTTGATCTCCTAACATACGTCTCACAAATTTGAAGGCCGAGCCTCAGTTAACCTCTTCTAAAGCCACTCCTCAAAAGCATTGATGCGAGCATCCACTCTAGAAACCCAATCCTGAACCATATAAATAGTGAATGCCCAGCTTCGCTCCTCTAAGTCTGTAATGGTCTGCCTCACCAATGGCCTAAGCTGATGAATAAGCTGAGACAACTAGGCCTCAAAACGTGATAACCGTTGTGCCATGGTCTGAATAAAAGCGGCAGACATATAGACCATGCCCTCTGTAGAAGGCTGTAATGTGGTGGCCTCTGGTGTAGGAGCAACTACAGTCTGCCGAGGTGTCTCCTCAATAGTAGAAACAATAGTAGTGGTGGTGGCAGTCATAAAACCTTTAGGTGGTGGCTCTAGGCAAACACCTCTGGCATAGGAGAAGGCTACGCCTATTGAAGTGCCATCGAGTTCTGATCAGCCTTTACCAGGCTGGGCTCCAAAGTATGCTAGGCCTCAGCTAACTGGTCCAAATGGTGTAAAATCTCCACCTTTGAATCTATACAAAGTTTGTAGATCAAAACTAGAAATAGGATGGAAGTGGCCCACTTTAGTGCTGACTCATGTATCTGCTATGCTACGAGTCGGGTGCTATCAATGTCGTAGCCAGCCAAGATGCTGACAACCAATATCGTAAGCTCTAGTATAAGTATGTTATATGCCAAGGTCGACCGAATGTGTATCTAACCATAGCCAATCAAGATTTGGCAGGAAAGCTCAGTGAATCCTTTACTATAGGCTTAGTGTGGGTTGTGACCCAAGAAGGCTCGGGACCTTGCTCTGCAATGTGACCGGCCACCCAACTCGAAAGTGAGGTCCGATATACCAGATACTTCATAATCAATGAATTCTTGGCCTGCCCCAACCTTTCAAACTCTACTTTAGATCTGGGGGAACGGTACTTGGGACCAAAAGGCAAACGGTGGATCGTCTCCTTAGAAATATAGACCCACCAACCTCTCATCCGTAACTTTGTCAATCTGAGCTAAGTGATAGGTCTCATTCCCTTGGGAAGACTATGCTAAATCATGGCTGCGTAAGATTCATAATACTCCCATACCAGAATTGGGGAGTATCATCCAAGTGACTCTATCAGCCACGTGAGCCCATAACGTATCATCGTGACCTTCAAACCTCAGATACTACTAAGTCCATCATCTATGAACTTGGGCTTCTCATATATAGAACGGGTAGGCTTTCCCCTCTTCTTTGGTTTCATGCCCTCTAAGAATATATCCTCTGAAACGACCCCAAAAAGTGCCCAAAAATGTGCCTCGAAAGTGCCCAAAATCATAATTTCCATATATCTCAAAATCCATGTGTGTTATCAAAAATCCAACTTCATATTTTTGTTCGGGGGCTAAAATTAGGAGGAAAATGGTCTAACTCTGATTTTAGAGCAACTGCATCAAAATTTGAAATTCCCAAATGTCAATTTCCAGAGAGCTATTCGTGCCACTGGCGCGATGCTCCAAGGGCGCGTAGATAAAGAAAATGGACTTTCGCATCCTGTCTGTGACACAAACATGCATGTTTATCTGCCCAGTTATTTTCTTACGGTCCAAGACTTTGAAGTCTTGGGCCTAAGTGTCCCCAAACGTAAAAATACTGATTCTTAACCATTTTTCACCCTCATATCATTCCAAACATTCCCTAATATTCACTCAAATACTTAGCCAAATTTTTCTCTCCCAAATTCAAGTTTCAAACCTTCATCCGGAACTAAGGATTTCCTTCAAGCTTCAAGTCTCCATTTTCATCTTCATCAAAAGTTCCTCCAAAGCTAAAGTATGTGGGTTTCTTTCATGGGTTCCTTTCATCTATGATACCCAAGCATCCTTTTACTCTAAACTGCATGATTTAACATTGATTTACAATTAGTTCTATCTTATTATGAAAATCACTGCACACTATGTTGAAGCTCATGAAATTGTTACTGTTTTTCTATGTTTTGAGTTATGAAACTAAGGTCTATTGTAAGATTTGGTGAAGGGTTTTAATATAAATTTCTTGAGAGTGTTACCTAGTATCTATTGAAGGTTTTACATTGAATTTTATAGAATGATTTTACTCTTGAATTGCATGGTTTTACACTAGCACTACACACCTTCTTAGTATTTGATAAAATATTCGATTATGATTTCTTGAGGAATTGAAGGTCCAATGTATGTCTTATGAGATGAATGACTATATGATGATGCTATACGATAATGATATAATGAAATTATGATTAAATGAATGCATGTGTGTGGTGCTCTCTATGTAGTGTTGGAATGTGACCATGCCCTACCCGGGGATTATGCGTTGCGTTACCTTGTTAGGGGTTTGTATCCATCAACCTATCGGGATTTGTACTTCAGCACCAAGGGTGGTAGGGTGTGATGATACACCAACCTCTTTGGGGGTTTGTACTCATCAACCTATCGAGGGTTTGTACGCCGGCACCAAGGGTGGTAAGGTGTGACGATTCACTAACCTATTGATAGGGTTTGTACCTCAATCACCAAGGGTGGTAGGGTGTGATGATCCACCAATAGTTAATGGTCTCTTCT
This sequence comes from Solanum ossicruentum, assembly GCA_025774065.1. Taxonomy (NCBI): domain Eukaryota; kingdom Viridiplantae; phylum Streptophyta; class Magnoliopsida; order Solanales; family Solanaceae; genus Solanum; species Solanum ossicruentum. The sequence goes on along the minus strand of JAOTQR010102746.1, from coordinate 17,030 downwards.
TACACATATGTTCTATTCTATGTAAGCATGTTTTACTTAAGCATTAATCATGCATGCCATATTGCTACCATGTTATCTATTGCTTATCTCTATGCATTTCGATTATGATGTCTTTCTATTGTTGCATTATATCCTACATACTTAGTATATTCAAACATACTAATGCATACTCTATGCCTACATGATGTCACCATGTAAGAACCGATGCTCAAGTTGATCATCCTCCTCCTCCACGTGGCTAGTACGATACTACTCAAGCTAGTTGATGAGACCTCCACTTCGGGGACCTTGGTCTAAGTTTCTCTTATTATGTATTGAGACATTTTTCTTTATTATTTACTTTGATTATGAGGGTGAGCCCGGTTGCTTTGTCTTTGCCCCCGTTCTGGCTATGTAGTAGACTTATTGTTGGACATGATATGTATCTATGATATGAGCTTTGACTCTTTTGTATCTTGATTATGATGTTATGCAAGCTTTCCCTTAGTCCCATTGCCCTATTTCTACTTTCGTATGTCGTTTAAATGCTTCCGCGACCAATGATGTGTAATGATAAGACATGAGGCTTGTTTGGAGTTCCTTCAGATTCCTCATTCACCATGTCACGTGTAGGCCCTAGGCTTGGGTTGTGACATCTTCCTTACCCTTGATGCACCACTAGTGAGTAATATCATCTTGTATTCATGAAGAAGATGATGCGACAGAGGACTCAACATCTCCTCTGTCCTCGAAGCCCACCTCAAAACTAGACTACTTTGGTGATCGTGTCATCTGGGGCATGCTATTCCCAGTTTCCTCACTACCATCCTCTTCAGACTGGGAAAGGCTATCAGCTTGAGCCTGAATACGTGCAACTCTGGCTGATGCTGCTATGGTCTGTGGAACCTTAGCCTCAAGGTCGGATAAGACATCATGGACCACTAGTGACCCACTCACCTAAGGGACCTGCTCATCATCAGTAGTCTCATCAATAAGCTTCCTCTTCAAGACCTCGATCTTCAAGCGATTTCCTTTTAGGGCCATAGTACCTGAAAAATAAATAGATACTGACCATAATTAGCCCCAACAATCAAGACAAAATACAAAAACTTATCTGGATCAGTTGCAGAAGGGTTCTATGAGAGTCTGAGTCATAAAGTTCTCTCATAGATCAATGTTTTAGAACAATTTTAGACACTAGAAAATTGTATGAGACCTAAGAAAGACTCATAAAATGGTTTACGAGTCATAAACTGCGCTTATATAAAAGTCCAGAGAGTTATTGAAAATAGATAGGGATTTACGAGACCTATCTACGAGTCGTAAAGTGGTATACGACTCGTAGCAGGTCTCCTCTGATGAATATTCAGATAATTAAATGTCTGGAGTTTCCCACAAGAGGCAATTATGACTCATAGATTCATCTACGAGTTGTAAAAGACTCTCGTGAATAAGAAATCTCAGATACCTAATTTTTCTATGTCCATCATATGGACCTAAGAACATATTCAACACTTAATCAACCGCATTGATGCAAGCATACAAATACTCAATCATGATAAGCACATAACAACCAATACCTACGATAATTTCAACTTAAAAACACCCCATCAAAAACAATTAATATTAGTATCCTATTATTTCAACTTAGATCATTACCTATAGTGTTACCCACCAATTCACAAGCAATAATCACTCAATAACATTCAAGCACACTTGGGGAATAAGTCAATAGGCACAATAATTATCAATCCCGAAGCTAAATATACCCAATTTCCAAATGTCATTAAGCAATTCAATCAAGGATAACCCTAATTTCACATTCGCAATTCACCTTCACCAAGGATTTCATGCTTAAACATAAAACCAATCACAATTATCACATCACATAATTAAGAATTAAAGAAAACTTAAAGGTTAAAAGTAAACCAAGAAGTTACCAATAATAGTGATGAACTTGAAGAAAAGAGAAGGTTAAGATTCACAAAACTCTAGGTGTACCCAGAAAACTTGACGAAAAAGAGGCACCGGTGATCGGAAATTGATTGGAATTTAGAGGGAAAGGGAAAGATTAGGGAATTTAGGTCAATTAGGTCAAAAGTGAGGTCAAAATAATTTGACCCCTTTTTTATACCTTTACCAGGTCAACGACTAAAATTACTAGGCTTGGGTATACAAAACGCTGATTATGACTTGTAGATAGAGCTATGACACATAAGTCATGGTCTCGCAGACCTCTCAACACTTATAAGAATTCAACATCTTACCTGAGTTCGACGAAACCCATTTATGACTCATAGATTGATCTACAGCCGTAAAGTTGTATGTGGGTGGACTGCACAATTATCCTGCCCACTAGAAATCTCTACAAGATGGGGTTATGAGTCATAAAGTCCAATATGACTATTAAGCCCAGTGGTAGAAACTGAACTTGATGCTTTTCTCAAAACGATTCGTTGACTTAGTCCTATACCTGCATACTATCCATGAATACACAATTATCCAAAATGCAACCAACCTAATGTCAAAATAGCAATCAAAATACCGCTAAACAACAAACTATGAATCTAAAAATTTGAAAATGAACCTATAACTATGCAATAACATAAAAAACCATAGGTTCACTCTCAAGTAGCGCCTAATTTATTATTGCGACACGAATTAGAAAAATTGGCTACTAGACTTCACCAATTGCCCAAACCTCACTCTAGAGCTCATCTTGATGCTTCATGGACTGATAAATGTCAAAGACAACTTCCTCTTCGTTGAATCTAAACCTGAGTTGGTCAGATTCTATATCAACTAAAGCTCGTCTGGTTCCCAAGATGATTAGAACTTCAAAATCAACTTCTTAGTCTAGAATCACAAAGTCTGCTGGGAATATGAACTTCTCAACATAAACCAACACATGATAGAGTATCCCTACAGGCTTCTTCAGCATTCGATCCACCATTAACAACCGTATGTTAGAAGGGGTAGGGGCTCCCAATCCAAGCTTCTTATAAACCCAAGAGGCATCAAATTGATACCAACACCCAACTCACATAGTGCCTTTGCGAAGTCCACATCACCTACAGTGTAAGGTATAGTGAAAGCACTTGGGTCTTTATGCTTTTGAGCCAAGGACCTAGTAGTGATGACACTGCAATTTTCAAGCTTTTGAGAAAGCTCCTAACTTATTGTGCATTTTTTGGTAACCAAATCCTTCATATACTTTGCATAACCTGAAATTTTCTCCAAAGCTTCAATAAGATGGATTTTGATAGATAGTTGCCTAAGCATTGATAGAAAGTTCTTGAACTTGCCTTCTTTATCCCTCATATTGAGTCTTTGAGGGAAATGAGGAGGATGCCTTTGGACGAGCTTATACTTCTGTGGCTCTTTAGCTACCGCACTCAACCCAACTTTGACACAATCATTTCTTTCAACCACATCCTTATCTTCAACTATCTTCTCACAAACATCTTCTACCTCAACCAACATAGGAGGATTGATAGTGCTCTTGCCACCTCTAGTAGTAACTGCCATACGTTGCCCTTCATTCATTGGATTTTGCATTGTGTTGCTAGGTAATTTACCCTTCTGATGCTCATTCAACTGAGTTGATACTTGACCAAACTGTTGCTCAAGCAGTTTTATAGCAACAAAATCAAACTCTATCTTTTGATTAATACTTAAAATATCAAATTTCATGACCTTTGGAGTTTTATCTTGTGCCTTAGCTTTCTTCAGCAAGCGATCAAACATCTTCTCAATTCTGGAATTGCTTGCACCTGTGTCCTGGTTATGTGGTGGAACATATGGACCGTTTCTGAAACCATCTCTTCTACCTCAATCTGCTTCAGGAACCCTACTTTTATCATAATAACAACCTCGGTCGTCTCCATAAGCTCCATTTGTATTATAGTTCCAACCTTGATTTCCTTAACCTTGGCACCAATAGGCCTGATTGGACCCTTGGGTGTTGTCCTAAAAACCCCAGTCTGATCATTCACAAAACTAACATCCTCCTCAAAATAAGGCTACTCATAAATAGGTGCATGTGGAGGATGGTGAACTACCGTATTTACTCTTTCGTGATTTTGCTTGATTGCCATATCCATGCTTGTAGGAAGTTGAACAAGTTGGTGCATAATATCCTCATTGATCTTGGCTTGCTCTGAACCAACACCCACAACACATGAACTCCTCATAGAAGCTCTATCCCATTGTCCCCATGCACAATTTATCTTGACCACTTGCTCTATACGCTTAGAAATCCTTACAAATAGTTGATCTAGAAACATGCCCCCATAATGGTGTCGGCACAGGCTTGACTATTTTCATCAAGGACACGGTAGAAGATCTCCACTAATGCATCATACTTTATCTTGTGGTAAGGGATGCTTCTTAAACACTTAGTAAACTGCTCCCAAGTAGTACTTATCGAATCACCAGAAAGTTGCTCAAAATTGTTGATCTGATCCTTCAATTTGAGTTCTTCGATATAGGGAAGTACCTCTCATGAAAGGTCTTCTGAAAATCTTCCCAACTAGTGATTGAACTCTGTGGGAGCTTAGATAGCCATAATCTAGCATTACTCATAAGAGACAATGGGAAAATACAAAGTTTCATAACACCCATAAACAGATTCTATGTCCCCATCACACTCTTAAATAAAATGCAACATTGTGCAAGTGGTTATGTGGATCCTCTAATAGTAAGCCACAAATTGCCCATGATTATGCAGCATCTGAAGTAGCCCACAAGAAGCTGTGAACTTTGTGTCAGCTGGTAAAATGTGGCAACATAATAGCTCCGGTAACATCCATACAAATAGGGTTCAACCTATATTGATTCTATTGGTAAGTATTGGCGTCGAACTCCCAAGGTTGTGGAATGTTCTCCAAAGGAGGTGGATTCTCATTGCGATCAGTTCAACTCGAAGCTACATTAGCCGCGTTGTTGGCATTTTCTTGGGCCATTCTTCTAGTAATTCTTTGGATCCTTGGATCAAGTGGAGTTAAGGGATTGCCTTGACTCCGAGTGTTGGGCATATACCACAAAGAAACAAAAATAAAAACAAAAATGAAAATAAAATAAAGGGAACTAAGGATTAACACTAGAATTACTTTAGTGAATCAACTTAAGTCTAGATGTATTTCCTAGTAATGGTGCCAAAATCTTTGATGTCGCCCAAGTTACACCTCCTTTAAAGGATAAAATCGTCGTTGTCAAGATATAAAACCTAACCAAGGATAGGGTCAAACCTTAGGGAATACGTAGACTCAAAGGAAATCCATCAATAAGCAATTCAAATAATTAACCAACTCAATTCCCCAAAAGGCGGGAGGGTTGCAACATTCAACAAGAAAATAAATTAAACTATCACAAGTGACAATCAATAATGGAGAACAACTAGGGTATTGTGTTCCCCATGATTCCTCAACTTAATATCCTCAGATAATCCAGTTTAAATCAAGTGTATAGCATGCAGGATGGTAATTTAAATTCACCAAACCCTTTGGTCCAGGCGAGTGGTGAATTTTACTATGTGACTTGGTCTATCTCTATAGTGTACAATACTAAGCATTACCTATAGTCCCAGTAAACCTCCCTTTGGTCTAGTTCGGTTGATTAGATGAGAATACTTCATCGAATCTTATTAATCAATTTCTTTTCCTATTCATTACCTCTTAGATCGGGAAGGTAACACTAGGCAAGTTCTAATGTTAGCCACCACTAGAAAACATGCAAAACAAAGAGAATTGATTAATACATGCAAATACGCAATCAAAAAATTGCAAAATATTTGGGTCTACTTTGTTAAATCTTCATGGTTCCCACAACCCTAGTTGTGGATTCAGCTTCTTATGCTATGGGTAGATGAAAAAATTATGAATTGAGGAAACATAATTAAACATTTACCTAGTTGAATTGATAATCAAGTAAATCCAATATTGATTGAGAATCACAAGATGTAAGATTAAATAATTCACAAGTGTATTCTTCTCCAATATTGAGGTCTCCAAGTAAGAAATTCTAAATGTATTCTCTAATGTCTTTCTCTACTGTACTCCCCTAAAAAATAACCTCAAAAGTATTATTTCTAGTAATTATAATTAATTCCTTAAAAAATAGAAAAATAGGTCGGTGACTTTCTATAAAGGTCCTTACATCTCGTAAAGTGAATTATGAGTCATAATCGAGGTCTCATATTAACCTGTTGAGACCTTGGACTTCACTTCTGTGAATCCACTTTACGAGTCATAGACTGTTTCATGGCTCGTAGTGCTCTCTCATAGTCTTCATCTGCATCACATTGTCCTTTACTGGAATTCTTCATGAAACCTCTCTATGAGTCGTATAGAGGTCTCATATGGCTGAACTTCAACTTGTAGACTACTTTACGACTTGTAGAGGGTCTCGTAAAACACCAAAAATCAGCAAACTCTGCAATTTTACCCTAAAATCATGCCAACCTTCTACAATCTTCTCCTTCAACCACATCCTTATCTGCAACTATCTTCTAATAATACCTCAACCAACATAGGAGGATCGATAGTGCTCTTGCCACCTCTAGTAGTAACTGCCATACGTTGCTCTTCATTAATTGGATTTTGCATCGTGTTGTTGGGGAATGTACCCTTCTGATGCTTACTCAACTGAGTTGACACTTGTCCAAACTATTGCTCAAGGTGTTTAATAGAAACAAAATGAGACTCTATCATTTGATTAGTACTTGAAATATTGAATTTCATGCCCTTTTCAGTTTCATCTTCTGCCTCAATTTTCTTCAACAAGTAATCAAACATCTCCTCAATTCTGGAATTGCTTGCACATGTGTCCTAATTATGTGGTGGCATATGTGGACCATTTCTAAAACCATCTCTTCTCCCCTAATCTGCTTCAGGAACCCTATTTTATCATAATAACCACCTCGGTTTTCTCCATAAGCTCCATCTATACCATAGTTCTGACCTTGATTTCCTTGACCTTGGCACCAATAGTCCTAATTGGACCCTTGGGTGTTGGTCCGAAAACCCCACTCTAATCATTCACAAAACTAGCATCCTCCTGAAAATAAGGCTCCTCGTACGTGGGTGCACGTGGAGGTTAGTGAACTACCGCATTTACTCTATGTTGATTTTTCTTGATTACCACATCCAAGCTTGTGTGAAGTTAAGCAAGTTTTTGCATAATTTCCTCATTGATCTTGGCTTGCTTTGAACCAACACTCATAGAACATGAACTCCTCATAGATGCTCTACCCCTTTTTCCCTATATACAATTCGTCTTGACCACTAGCTCTATACACTTTGCAATCCTTACAAATGGTTGATTTAGAAACATGCCCCCTATAATGGTATCGGCACAGGCTTGACTATTCTCTTCAAGGACACAGTAGAAGATATCTACGAAGGCATCATTAACTATCTTGCGTTCAGGGATGCTCCTCAAAAACTTAGTGAACCACTACAAAATAGTACTTATCGAATCACCAGAAAGTTGCTCAAAATTGTTGATTTGATCCTTCAATTTGAGCTTCTTCGATCTAGGGAAGTACCTCTCAAAAAAGGCCTTCTGAAAATCTGCCCATCTAGTGATTGACCTCTATAGGAGCTCAGATAGCCATAATGCAGCGTTGTACATGAGAGACAATGGCAAAACACAAAGTTCCACAATAACCATAGACAGATTCTGTGTCTCCATCACACTCTTACAAAAAAAATGCAACATTGTGCAAGTGGCTATGTGGATCCTCTGATGGTAAGCCAATAAATAGCCCACGGTTCTGCTACATCTGAAGTAACCCACTAGAAACTGTGAACTTTGTGTCAGCTGGTAGTGGTTCCAACACAATAGCCCTAGTAACATCCGTACCTAAGGGGTTCAACCTATACTGATTCCATTGGTAAGCATTGACGTTAACTCCCGGGGTTGTGGAATGTTCCCTAAAGGAGATGGATTCTCATCACCATCATTTCAGTTCGAAGCTATATTAGCCACGTTGTTTACATTTTCTTTAGCAATTCTTCTACTAATTCATTGGATCTCTGGATCAAGTGGAGTTAAGGGATTGCCTTGAATCCGAGTGTTGGGCATATACTACAAAGAAACAAAAAAAAAACAAAAGTAAAATAAAGGGAACTAAGGATTAGCACTTAAATTACTGCATTCCCTGGCAATGGCGCCAAAATCTTTTACGTTGTTGAAGTTATACCTTCTTTTAGAGGATAAAATGGTCATTATCAAGATATAAAACCTAAACCAAGGTAAGGGTCGAACCCAAAGGAATACATAGACTCAAAGGAAATTCATCAATAAGCAATTCAAGTAATTAACCAACTCAATTTCCCAAAGGGGGAGGGTTGCAATATTTGACAAGAAAGTAAATTAAACCATCACAAGAGACAATCAATAATAGAGAGCAACAAGGGTATTGTGTTTGCCATGATTCCCCAACATAGTATCCTCGAATAAACCAATTCAAATCAAGTGTATAGCATGCAGGATGGTAATTTAAGTTCACCAAATCCTTTGGTCTAGGTGAGAGGTGAATTTCACTATATGACTTGGCTCATCTCCATGGTGTACAATACTAACCATTACCTATAAAACCTCCCTTCGGTCTAGTTCTGTTAATTAGATGAGAACACATCATCGAATCTTGTTAATCAATATCTTTTCTGATTCATTAGCACCTATATCGGGAAGGTAACACTAGGCAAGTTCAAATGTTGGCCACCACTAGAAAACATGAAAAATAAAGAGAATTGACTAATATATGTAAATACCCAATCAAAGAATTGCAAAATATCCTGGTCTACTTTTTTGGAACTTCATGGTTCCCACAACCCTAGTTGTGGATTTAACTACTCATACTATGGGTCGATGAAGAAATTACGAATTGAGAAAACATAATTAAACACTTACCTAGTTGAATTGAGAATCAAATTAATACAATATTGATTGAGAATCACAAAATGTAAGATCAAATTTATTCACAAGTGTATTCTCCTTCAAAATTGAGGTCTCCAAGTAAAACATCCTAAAAGCACTCTATAATGACGTTCTCTACTGTACCCCCTAAAAAGTAACCTAAAAAGTACTATATATAGTAATTATAATTATGTCCTTAAAAATAGAAAAATTGGTCGGTGACTTTCTATGAAAGGTCCTTATAACTCGTAAAGTGATTTACGAGTCATAATTGAGACATCTTATTAAGCTCTTGAGATCTTGGACTTCAGTTCTAGGAATCCACTATACAAGTCGTAGACTGCTTCATGACTTGTATTGCTCTTTTGTAGTCTTCATTTGCATCAAATATTCCTTTACTGGAATTCTTCATGAAACCTCTATACAGGTCATATATATGTCTCGTATGACTGAACTTCAGATCTCATCCTTCACTAAAATTTCTACGACTTGTAGACTACTCTACGACTCGTAGAGAGTCTCGTAAAACACCAAAATCCAGTAAACTCAGCAATTTTACCTCAAAGTGATGCCAACCTTCTACAATCATCTTCCTCAACCACATCCTTAGCTGCAATTATCTTCTCACAAACATCTTCTACCTCAACCAATATAGGAGGATTGATAGTGCTCTTGCAACCTCTAGTAATAACTGCCATACATTGCTATTCATTAGTTGGATTTTGCATCATGCTGCTATGAAATGTACCCTTCCAAAGCTCATTCAACTGAGTTGACACTTGACCAAACTATTGCTCAAGCTATTTAATAGCAACAGAATGAGACTCTATCTTTTGATTAATACTTAAAATATCAAATTTCATGCCCTTTGGAGATTCATCTAGTGTCTCAGTTTTCTTCAGCAAACGATCAAACATCTCTTGAATTTTGGAATTGCTTTCACCTGTGTTTTGGTTATGTGGTGGCACGTGTGGACCACTTCTGAAACCATATCCTCTACCCCAATCTTCTTTAGGAACCCTATTTTTATCATAATAATCACCTTGGTTGTCTCCATAAGATCCGTCTATACTATAGTTCCGACCTTGATTTCCTTGACCTTGGCACCAATAGTCCTAATTGGACCCTTGGGTGTTGGTTTGAAAATCCCCTGTCTGATCACTCATAAACTAGCATCCTCCTCAAAATAAGTCTCCTCATACATAGGTGCACATGGAGGTTGGTGAACTAGCGCATTTACTTTTTCTTGATTTTGCTTGATTACCACATCCATTCTTGTACGAAGTTGAGCAAGTTGTTGCATAATTTTGTCATTGATCTTGGCTTGCTCTGAACTAACACTCACAACACATGAACTCCTCATAGAAGCTCTATCTTGTTGTCCCCATGCACAATTAATCTTGACCGCTTGCTCTATATGCTTTGCAATCCTTACAAATAGTTGATCTAGAAACATGCCCCCCATAATGGTGTCAGCACAGGCTTGACTATTCTCATCGAGGGAACGATAGAAGATTTCCCCCAAAGCATCATCAACTATCTTGTGGTCAGGGATGCTCCTCAAACACTGAGTAAACTGCTCCCAAGTAGTACTTATCGAATCACTAGAAAGTTGTTCCAAATTATTGATCAGATCCTTCAATTTGAGGTTCTTCGATTTGGGCAAGTAACTCTCAAAAAAGGCCTTCTGCAAATCTACCCAACTAGTTATTGAACTCTCTAGGAGCTCAGATAGCTATAATGCAGCATTGCTTGTGAGAGACAATGGAAAAACACAAAGTTCCATAACATCTATAGATAGATTTTGAGGTCCCATCACACTCTTACAAAAATGCAATATTGTGCAAGTGGCTATGTGGATCCTCTGATGGTAAGCCCATAAATAGCCCCCGGTTCTGTAGTATCTAAATAACCCTCTAGAAACTGTGAACTTTGTGTCACCTGGTAGTTATGGCATCAAAATAGCCCCGGTAACATCCATACCCATGGGGTTTAACCTATATTGATTCCATCGATAAGCATTGACATCGAACTCCTGAGGTTGTGGAATGTTCTCCAAAGGAGGTGGATTCTCATCGCCATCATTTCAGCTTGAAGCTGCATTAGCTGCATTGTTGAAATTTTCTTGGGCCATTCTTCTAGTAATTCTTTGGATCTCAAGATCAAGTGTAGTTTAGGGATTGCCTTGACTCCGAGTATTGGGCATACACTACAAAGAAACAAAAACAAAATCAAAAATGAAAGTAAAATAAAGGGAACTAAGGATTAACACTCAAATCATTTTAATGAGTCAACTTAAGTCTAGCTGTTTTCCCTGGAAATGGTGCCAAAATCTTTGATATCGCTGAAGTTACACCTCCATTTAGAGGATAAAATGGTCATTGTCAAGATATAAAACCTAACCAAGGGTAGGGTCAAACCTAAGGGAATACATAGACTCAATGGACATTCATCAATAAGCAATTGAAGTAATTAACCAACTCAATTCCCCAAAGGGGGGAGGGTTGAAATATTCAACAAGAAAATAAATTAAACTAATTATCACAAGAAACAATCAATAATGGAGAGCAACTAGGGTATTGTGTTCCCCATGATTACCAAACTTAGCATCCTTGGATAAACCAATTCAAATCAAGTGTATAACATGCAGGATGGCAATTTAAGTTCACCAAACCCTTTGGTCCAGGTGAGAGGTGAATTTCACTATGTGACTTGGCCCATCTCCTAGTGTACAATACTAACTATTACCTATAAAACCTCCTTTTGGTCTAGTTTGGTTGATTAGATGAGAACACATCATCGAATCTTGTTAATCAATATCTTTCCCTATTCATTACCACCTAGATCTGGAAGGTAACACTAGGCAAGTTCTAATATTGGCCACCACTAGAAAACATGAAAAATAAAGAGAATTGATTAATACATGCAAATACCCAATCAAAGAATTGCAAATTATCCGGATCAACTTTGTTAGATCTTCATGGTTCCCACAATCCTAATTGTGGATTTAGCTACTCATGCTATGGGTAGATGAAGAAATTATGAATTGAGAAAACATAATTAACACTTACTCAGTTGAATCAGGAATCAAGTAAACCCAATATTGATTGAGAATCACAAGATGTAAGATCAAATTGATTCATAAGTGTTTTCTCCTCTAAAATTGAGGTCTCTAAGTAAAAAATCCTAAAAGTACTCTCTAATGACTTTCTCTACTATAGTCCTCTCAAATATAACCTTAGAAGTACTATTTATAGTAATTGTAATTAAGTCCTTAAAAAATAGAAAAATTGGTTGGTGACTTTCTATGAAAGGTCTTTACAACTTGTAACGTGATTTACGAGTTGTAATCGGGGTCTCGTATTAAGCTCCTGAGATCTTGGACTTCACTTCTACGAATCCACTTTACAAGTCATAGACTGCTTCATTACTCGTATTTCTCTCTCGTAGTCTTCATCTGCATCACATTGTCCTTTACTAGAATTCTTCATGAAACCTCTCTACGAGTTGTATAGAGGTCTCGTATGGCTGAAATTCAGATCTCATGCTTCACTAGAATTTCTACGACTTGTAGATTTCTCTATGACTCGTAGAGCATCTCATAAATCATGGAAAACCAGCAAACTCTGCAATTTTACCCCAAAGTTATGCCGACCTGCTTTCTTGCAAAACTAACAAGAAAAACACTTAAAAATCATAAATTTTGATTGAGAACACACAAAATCCAAATTTAATTGAGAACACACAAAATCCCAAATTTTATGCATCAAATGTGATGTATTTTGACAACATATCATAGACATTGGTCACTATTTGCTTTACCTATGCGGTAATGCTAGGTGCGTTCATTCCCTTTCTAGATCCACTGTTTCGCGTTCGCAGGCCTGAAGGTTGGTTTCGTGGAGAGTAATGTTGCTATGTAATATTTTGTTAGTTTTAGCTCCTATTGTCTCCAATTCAACTTCAACTTCAATTCTTTCTAGCAATGCCAATTCCAAACAATATGTGCCTGAAACATACACCATTTAGAGGATAATTAGCCCAGGTTATGAATTTAACAACACAAAATCATATGAAAAAGAGTGAGAAATAAATGTACACTCATCAAGACCCCAACTTAAGACTTTGCTTGTCCTCAAGAAAAACAAAACCCAGCTCAAGAGGCTAGCAATTTAAGCACACAATTCCAACTCACTTTGAAGAACTAAATCATGATTCTGACAATGGTTGGTACCAATGATTAGCACAAGTAAGTGGATGCCTATCAAGTAACTCCATCATATTTCATATTTCAAAATCATGTTTTTCAATTCAAAACAACTTCCAAGGATGACCAAGTAACAACAAAAATTCTCAAGAAGTGACTCAAACTTCTAGTCAACTAACATGTTTCACTTGACTCAAACTTAGAAAGGCATCAATATCTCCAATCTATGTCAATTTACATCTCCTCACAAAAAGAAAGAAATTCCCTAAAACACTCACACGTATATACAATGAACAAGGGACAAAGACTCAAACACTCATACTCAACAATAGAATAACTTATGAACTAAAATATCACACCATAGGCTTGCCTATATTTTCAATCAATATTGGCTCAACTCTATTTGTTTGGAAATCTCCAAGGGATTTTTAGGCTTGTAATGTAGGATTAGGGGTAGGATAGTGATTTCCCCCAAGATACACCTCCAATTTTAGGGTAAAGTGATCATTGTCAAGATATAGAACCTAACCAAGGTTAGGGTCAAACCCAAAAGAATTAAGTTCTGCAATTTGGGATATAGACCAACTTATCTCCCAGAAGGGGGGGGGGGTTGTAATTAAAAATAAAAATTAATCCTAACTAACATAAGGGTTTAACCAATATGGAGAAAAATTAGGGTATTATGTTCTGTATGATTTTCTAACTTAGTATCACAAGATAACCTAATTCTTTTCTAGTGTGTAGCATGCAGAATGGTAAGTATAGTTCACCAAACCCTTTGGCCCAGGCAAGAGACAAATTTCACTATAAGACTTGGCCCATCCCCATAGTGTGACATTACTAATCCTTACCTATTGCCCTAGTACAACCTCTCCTTGGCCCAGTTTGGTTGATTAGATGAGAAACATCAATCATATTCTGTTAATTAATCTTATTCCCTATTCATTACTACTGTGGTCTAGTCAGTAACACTAGGCAGGTTTTAATGTTGGCCATCACTAGAAAATATGCAAAATGAAGAGAATCAATTAATACATGCATACACACTTTTCAAGAATTATGAATTATTTGATTTTACCTTGTTAGTTTTTCGTAGTTCTCACAACCCTAGTTATTAATTTAGGTACTCATGATTTGTATAAATGCAAGACTTATGAATTTGAATAACATAATAGAGCACTTACACAATTGAATTAAGCACAAGAAAATCCAAGCTTCAATGAGAATCACAAGATTGTAATTAGAAGGTGAAACTATAGTGTACAAGTTTTTCTCAAACATTCCAATGTTTTTCTCTACTGTTTCTTACTCTAGACTTGCTAACTCTTCGAACTCCCAGAGAAAAATAACTGAAAAACCTATTTATAATGTTTAAATTACAAGTTATAAAGAAAATAGGATAACTGGGTCAACATACTTCATAAGACGCACTACGGGTCGTATAGTGCTTTACGACCCATAGTTGGGCTTTCATACTTTGCCACTTCAATTTTAGATGACTTTTATGACACCCCTCTATGGCTCATAAAAGGTTGAATCAAAACGACCCCAAAAAGTGCCTGAAAATGTACCTCGAAATGCCCTGAATTTTAAACTCCATATATATCAAAACCCATGCAAGATATAAAAATACGACTTCATATCCTTGTGAAGGGGTCAAAATTAGGGGGAAAAGGGTCTAACCCGAATTTAAGAGCAATCGAATCACAATTTCAAATTTCTAAAATTTTAATTTTCAGAGGAAATCCGCGACAACACCACGATGAGCAACTGTCGAGGACATGTGTTAATTCGGCCTCCGCTACTGGTCCACATCGTAAACCTATGTATTTTATTACCAATGATATCTATCTTGATCCAAGACTTTGAGGTCTTGGGCCTAAGTGTCCCCAACCGTATTTTTACCTATACTTAGTCTTATATCACCCTCTTATCATCGTAAACATTCCCTAGTACACACTAAGACACTTATCCATATTTTCACTCCTCAATTTAAGTCCCAAACCCTTATCCCAAGATAAGGTTCTCCTTCAAGATTCTTCTTCAAGCTTTAAGTCTCTATCTCCAATCTTCACCAAGATCATCTCTAAGCTATGGTATGTGGGTTTCTTTCATGGGTTCGTTTCACCCATGATACCCAAGCCTCCTTTTACTCAAATTGCATGATTTAAAGTTGCTTTACAAATGGGTCTTGCTTATTATGAAATTCACTGCACACTATGTTAGAGTTATGTAAAGTTGTGAATGTTTTGCTATATTTTGAGCTATAAATCCTTGATTTATTGTAAGATTTGAGGAGAGGTTTTGATGTATCTTGCTTGAGTGTGTTGCAATGTGTTAATTGAAGGTTTTACAATGGATTTTATTTCATGATTTTATCTCTACATTTCATGATTTTATACTAGCATTACACACCCTCTAAGTGTTTGATAAAATGTCCAGATGTGGGTTCTTATGAAAGTGAAGGTCCAAAGCATGAAATATGATATGATTTACTATATGAAATAAGCTTATGTATATGACAAATTCTATATAAAGTGTTGTATTAAACCATGCCCAATCTGGGTGGACTAAGAACCCAGATAACTTAGATAGGGGTTTGTACTCCTTAACATAGTGAAGGGTTTGTACTTCTCCACCTAGTGATGCGGCAGCATCATCACTAACCTACCAAGGGGTTTGTACTTTGGAAACCTAGCTTGGTTTCTTTGACATGTATGATATCCTATATGAGCATGATTTACTTAAGCATGTTTTACCTATGCGTTCATCATACATGCCATATTGTTATATTATGCCTATTGCCTACTGTTATGCATTTTAATTGTGATACTTAATTATTGTCGCATTGTATCCTACATACTTAGTACATTTGAATGAACTAACATATACTCTTGCCTACATGATATCACCATGTATGGACCGGCGCCCAAGTTGATCATCCTCATCCATGTGGCTAGATCGGTACTACTCAAGCTTATGGTGAGTCCTCCAATTCTGGGACCTTAGTATATGTTGCTCTTATTATGCATTAAGACATTCTTCTTTATTGTCTATTTTGACTATGAGAGTGAGCCTAGTTGCTTTGTCTTGGTCTTCGCTCTTATCTATGTATCAGAAGTGTTTGTTGGACAAGTTATATATCTAAGCTAAGAGCCTTGACTCTATTGTTCTTGATGTATATGATATGAAAGTATTTTCCCTTAGCTTCGATTGCCCCATTTTATTATCTCTTGATTCTTGTTTTATTGCTTCCGCAACCAAGGATGTATAATGATGTTCTAACACGCTTGCTTGGGGTCTCTTTAGGTTCCCCTTACGTCATGCCACATCTAGCCCTAGGCTTGGGTCATGACAAGCTTGGTATCAGAGCATTAGGTTGATAGATCCTTGGAGTCCAACACACCGCGTCGATTAGAGTCCTATTCATGGTTGTGAAGCACGCCATGACTATGTTGGAGGCTATGGACATTTTTGGAAATGTTTCCCCTCTTCATGTTCTAAGTCATGCTATAGAGGAAGATGTTTCCTCTCTGGTGTTCTATGGGTCAAAGGTGGATGAAGATCCATAAGAGTTCATTGATGAGGTCTATAAGATCTTGAATATCATGGTTATTAGGCCAAATGAAAAGGCGGAGTTGGCGGCATACTACCTCAAAAGGCTAGCTCAAATAAGGTATGACCAATGGAAGGGTGAGAAGGGGATTGGTAATGTGGTGCTTTGGGAGGAGTTCCAATTGGCTTTTCTTAGTCGATTTTTCCTTCTTGATCTTAGGGAAGCTAAGTTGGTGGAGTTTATGAACTTGAAACAAGGTGCTATGAGTGTGAGGGAGTATTCCCTCAAATTTAATCAACTTTCAAAGTATGCTCCTCATTTGGTGGCTGATCCTAGATCTAGGATGAACAAGTTTGTGATGGGGGT